>JALPQI010007133.1:0-50990 GCA_025490895.1 Thaumatotibia leucotreta | reverse complement strand
TCTTTGCTAACAAGTAAAGCGAACCACAAAACTTGCTACCTTATTTATAACAAAACTATGTGCCATGCAGTAACAAAATTAGTCTACCACTCAAGGTTCAAGAACAAAGTAAAGTACAAGGTGTTTCTACTCCACAGCGTAGAAATTTAATTTTAACTTTGAGATTAATATTCATATTAAACTTGGTAGGAAAATAGGATGCGGAGAAAGCGGCAGGAATACGAATGAATTTACTGCTAGTTCTGTTTGACAAAGAATACAAATATAAAAAGTTTGAATAAATATCGCAGACAAATGAACACAATTCGGAAACAATCCTAAAAACTTGCATTATTCCATAATCAGCACTTGTAGAACAGAATTTTGGTTTTTTTACGAACTTAAAACCTTAACCCCTGGTATGTCTAAGTATAAGTCCATTATATCAGACTTATTGTCGCTGCTAAGTTTGTGATGCTTAATGAATCCTCGAGTTTATGTAACGCAAACTTTGATGGACAAATTATAACTACCTATTTTAAAGTAGCGTAAAACTGTACAATTGATATACAATATCAATCATCATAGATTGGCCGTTGTGGCATTGTACCGAGGATGCTGGCGGCATTTCCTCGCTGTATCGCCAATAATGATGCGTTGTGCGAGGAAGTCGCCGGCTTTTCGGTCTTTAGTTACGTTAATCAGACATTTCGCGTGCATTTCCGTGCTGCGGCAAGTAATAGTAATAAAAAAATAAATAAATAGCGTTAATATTAGAGTATTCTATAAGCCTCCAATTCATGCATTTTTATATTTTTTGAACCCAGGGATCAAAAGTTAGAGGGAATAGACACATTTTTTTGTTCTGGATTAATTATCTCCTAAAATATTAATATTTGAAAAAAAAAATGTTTTAGACCCTTATTCAATTATTTTTGATTGAATAAGCTATTCAACGATACCCTGCACGGCTACACTATAGGATTACAACAAAATAAAAAAATCGTCCCCACTTAACATGTAGAGGATCTACCCGAAAAAAAATCTATAATTTATCCTACTACTTTGTCGGCGTGGTTGATATTTACAGGTAAACCTATTACAAATTGAATTTTTATAGTAGGTAAAGTCCATTTCAAATACGAAGGCCTGATTCTAATTGACAAGGTCATTAGGCGTTAACAATAGGATCATTGATAACAAAAGATACCTGTCCAGACCCTTTTGTGGCGTGATATTTTTTGCATACATCGATGTACGACACGTGCCAATTTGTAGCGGACACATTAAATGACAAAGTTTCGAATGTCATCGGGCCTTCGTATTTGAAATGGACTATACTAACAGCCGAGGAGGTAATACTGCAGACAGACGGACAGACGGACTTACGCACACTGTAATGATAGAAAAAATACTATAACCATTTATTCATAAACGTCTGCTAACTAAACAAGCCGCTAATAATTGTTTGTCCCTTTCGGTCTTAGCAATGTGTCCATAAGAGCAAAAGGGACAAACAATTTACTAGCGGCTTGTTAAGTTAGCAGACATTTATGAATAAAGGGGTTAAGAGATTCGACTAAGAGCTGTGCCTCGTGGATTCGTCTTCATAAACATTGTATTATTATATTTATTATCTTTGTACCTTCGTTTTGACTTCCACGTGTAAGTAATCTCCATGTTTGTATCGAATTATTCACTGATCCGAATTTTCCTCGATTTCTCGTGTCGTGTGAAGACCTGGCCTACTACCGCGAAAATCGAAATTCGTAAATTTCGAGGATTTTTCTCTGTCACTCAGACGAAGGCGTCATTAGAGTGAGAGAGATAAAGTCTCGAAATTTACGAATATCGTTTTCCGCTGCTATCTTAGACAAGTTGCCAATCGCTAACGCTTAATCGTCAATCCTAAACGAAAGGCGGAACTGTCTTTGTCGCACTAATGTGAAAGAGTGACCGAGAGGGAAAACTACGATACGCTACTAAGCGTTAGAGACTTGGCTAAGCATCCTGATAGCATCGAAAAGAGTACCTACATTGGCTTTGTTATTATTCCTGCTACGATCATCGAAAATAGTACATTGGAAACTGCCTTTGTTATTTCAATTCGTCATCATCAGCCGTGTGGTGACGGCAATAAGAATACATTTGTCACCACCCCAACTCCTCCTGCGGGTGTCGTAAGAGTCGACTAAGGGATTGAAGTGTCACTGACCATCATTTGATAAAATATTGATGATGGGCAGCAGCGTCATCATAGTGGACACATTAGGTACTGCGATCGCCAATCCGCGCGTGGCGAATTGCCCAGCGTGGCGATTATGGGTATTTACCTCCTAATGCGTTTATACGCACAGTTAATAGGAGAGGCCTACGTCCAGCAGTGGAGTATCATAGGCTGATGATGATGATGATACTAATAGTAGGTACATTACTATAGAGGGCGGGAAACGAAGGGTTACAGGCCAAGTAGATATATCTGGCCGAAGGAACTGAGGCCAGATAGGGATACGCGGCCTGTAACCCTGTTTCTCGCCAAGATTTGTATAGTGCTTTTCTCAAACTCGCCATGAAATAAAACGAACTGATTTCCTCGAACCATACTATTTAATTTGTAAATATACCAATAGTATAGTAGGTATCGTATAACATTAAAAAAAAACATTCGCGCCTCACTTTTTTTTAATCTTTTGAGGTATACTATGTATCCTTTTAACTGGTGGTTGTGTGGTGTAATCCTTAGTCGACTCTTACGACACCCGCAGGAGGAGTTGGGGTGGTGACAGATGTATTCTTATTGCCGTCACCACACGGCTGATGATGACGAATTGAAATAACAAAGCCAGTTTCCAATGTACTATTTTCGATGATCGTAGCAGGAATAATAACAAAGAAGTATTTTGCTAGTTTGGGTATATTTCAACTTGCGATAGTATCGCTACCTTTTTCGGTACGTTAGTAATACCTAGCATTAACGGAACTATACACATAAGTATCATACAAATGAACGTATGATACTTTTATTTGTAGGCACAGTTAACCAATCGGTACTGTGTACCACTCGGGAAATACATGTATCAAATATAATGTTAGAAATCTCTCACTGCTCGTATTTATTAATTATTTAATAATAAATAATTCATTCATTTAAAAATCATAATCATTTATTCCTTGCATAGTCATACATAAAATATGACGCCAGCAAAAATCGATTTAAATCAAGCCAAACTAATTTGAATTTCTGACATTTGTATAGTCCACATCAATTAGGAAGGCCCGATTCCACTTGGCAAAGTCATTCGGTGTCGACAATAGGATCAGTGATAACAAAAGATACTTGGCCAGACCCTTTTGTGGCGTGATATTCTTTGCATATATCGATGGACGACACGTGCCAATTTGTAGTGGACCAATTAAGAGACAAAAGTTTCGAGTAGCATCGGGCCTTCGTATTTGAAATGGACGATAACACTTGCCGCCTGTATTCCGTGTAATAAATCGAAAAGTAGGTAGTAGACCAAACTTTTTGTTGTGTAATGTGGGTGGTTATCACATTTTTATATATAAGTATGACATGACGCCAAAAGGATTTCATCTCAATCGCCCTTGTATTGAACTTTATTCTACCTAAGTAGGTGCCTAATTTATTTCGATTATCCATGCAACTTCAGTAATTTGTTTAGCAAACAACCCTGCACTGATACAACACATTCAATACACGAACAAAAGTGGTGGGGGCGTGTAATTCGGAAACAATTCAGAAGTGCGATAAGGGCGAGAACAAACAACATAAGCCGACCATCAGGCGCGGAACGAGACCTGGGACATAGTGCTGTGGAATTATTTTACCTGTAGACGTAACCCTTTACGACCGACACAAAAAAAACGAAAATATTAAAAAAAATGCATGTAGAACGTTTTAAATTATCTTCGAATACTTGTAAAAAAAATAAAAAAAATCAAATTGCCTTTTATCATTAAAAAAATCACTTACACGAAAGTGACGTTCAGGATCTGTACGTAAAAATGCAAGATCTTGCAAATTAGTATGGACATGCCGAAAAACATTAATAAAACACAGTATTTAACGAAAAAACTTTCTATCATAAGCGATCTTACATTTTTAGGGTTCCGTACCACAAGAAGAAAAAAACGGAACCCTCACAGGATCACTGGCGTGTGTATTTGTCCGTCTGTTACAACCAATGTACTCCGACACTACTACTGGGCAGATCGAGTTGAATTTTCGCACACATATGTAAGTTGGTGACCCAACGATGGATGTGGAACGTAAAAAAAAAGAAGTTATAAATATAAGGACTACTTTTAGGGGGTAAATTAGAAAATAAAAATCAAAATTTTCACTTCATGATTTCGAGAACATAAAATGTATTATCAATGCTAATAATAATATGATGAATGGATTTAAGCGACGATTTTTAGGAATCAACGTGTAATAAACAGTACTTTTAGCAATATATACTTTTACTGACTGAGAAAAACGACGAATCTAGAAATCACATTACATTATACAAATTCACACAAGAAAAAAAACGATATAAATTTATTACACATTGAGTGTTCCGCAGTAATTCAACAATAGATTTAAAGGCATTTCTCAGAGTGTAAACGGACATCTCATTTATCTGGTCACGTTTTTTTGGAAGTGGCTGAATGATTTGGGGTTGGCTTTGGTTGTCTTATAGAGAAATGGGTGCTGTATCTGACCACCGAAAATAATACCAAAAGATGTAACCACTTCCAAAAAAACGTGACCAGATGAATGAGATGTCCATTTAAGCTCTGAGAAAAAGATGTGAACGGAATTAACGGGTTTTAATAGCCAAACAAGAAAATATTTGTGGTTTAATACTTAAATAGCATATGCTAGAAAGCACTACGTCGTGCACAAGCAGAATTAGCAGTAATCTCACACCTAGCTTTAGTGATGATGTGAAGCTTCCGAAGATAGACATAGCAAAGTTTACCGGAAACTATCAAGATTGGACGTCCTTCTTCAGTGTGTTTTCATCATTAATTCCACAAATCCTCCTTCAGCATCATTCATAATAGCAAAGCTAAAGCAATTCGAGAGATATTAGGTATGGACAACTATGGATTGCCTAACCAAGATGAAAGTGCAAGGTATTATTAACCCTAGTTCCTTGGATACGCTGATTGAAATACGATGAAATATTTACCTAACGAATTAGACGAAATATGTCACCAATTCTTCAAAACATTATGACCATCTCTCTTGGTTTCATTTTATGCACAGACCGATTATGCATAATCGTGCAAATATTTATGATGAACGATTTACGAGCTACGTATACGTCCGAACCTACAATTTTGTGCACTTATTATTTATGGGCATATTGTTTACACAAAAGCACTTAATTTAATTCTAATTTGTGCTAAATAAAAACGTTTGCTACTTTTACGTGTCGGCTAGTGTCTGCAGATTCGATCGGTACATGTTTGAGCTCGAAAATACAATTTAATTGGTGACAGGATTTTTGCAAAGTCATTTACAGGATTATATCAAACCGGTCGGAAAGGTGTACCATACCACATGATAGATGCGACAATATGTCGCCGCGACTATCCGTCCAACTTTTATCTATCTCGCAGCGACATACTGTCGCACCAATCATGTGCTAAGCGTGCTGTAGTTTGTACGTATGTAAATAGAGAAAAACGCCCCGTGTAGCCTACCATGAGATGCCGCTACGTTATTAACGCGCGTTTCTTCTATCCGGCTCGCTCGCTCCAATGCATACGCGAGTACGAGTGGGATGGATGGAAAGTGTGCGTACGGCTACTGAGCCTGTGCTATCGTTCGCAGTGTTTTGTTATACATTATTTTGGTCACCTATGAAATCAATTCACGTTTTTGATCATAGACTTTAGCGGGGCCCTAATTGTATCATTATTTAATTTGTGACTTTGCTATATCCCTTGTTTCTAACAGTACACGATGTAACAGTTTTTTCAAAGCATTATTTGTTTTTTTTTTAAAGTTAATATTCAAAAATAACTGTTGCTATCATAAAATACGTTTTCAAAATATTTCGAATACAATTTTTATTATAGTATCTTTTTTCATACAATAGAGATAAATAAATTAAAAAATACATTAGAAGTGTTAAATATTATTGGCAAAATTTGGTGTGATTTAATTTTTACATCAATAAATGCATACTAATATGGAAAATAGACTTTCCTTATCATCCTCCATGCAAAAAGTCATTTTCATAGGAAATAAACGCTATGAAAATGCATTGATTAAAAATAATTTAAATACAGAGCCAATATTTTCACGTATTTTCAGCAATCGCTATCGCTTCCCGCTTATCTTACGCACTATGTCCCCTCCACGTCCTATCCCCTAAGACAATAAATGAGTGGCAATCGCGAAGCCGTTTCGGCAATTGAGTGAACTTCGGCGCTTAGTCGGCGCTTCGTCGGCGTTAGCTGAATAATGATAGTCGCTTGTGTGTAAGCGACCTTAGAGTTTCAAACTGTTGTAAAGGTGGGTTTGTATTGATATGTGAATTGTAGATTTGAATGTGTGTGGGTTATTATGGTATGTTATTACAAAACGCTAAGCTTGCGTCACAGAAGTTACGAGTAATGATCCAGAATACCATGGGGTCGATTAATTTTTTTTTACATAATTAAAGGCCTTTCATGAAAACAAAATTGATCGTCACAAATTTTGGGTTACGAATTAAAATTTTGTGTAGCAAGTTTCGGCACTAAAAAAAGTCGACGAATTCAATTTTTATTTGAGCGATCAACAATACGATAGGTATGGGTTCCCTCTATCTGGCATAATTTATTTTGTCCGAAACGCTTAGGACATAACAGACTTGGCATAATCTATTTTGGCATAATTTTAATGAGGCAGAAACATCGTTTGGCATAAATAACAATATTTCGAACATTATTTTGTCCGAAACTATCTTGGCATATTATTATTTACGCCGAGTATTATAAGACAGAAATTAGATTTGCATATTTTTTTTTTGGTATATAGCCACATGTTCGAAACTTACCTTGCATTTTTCGTCAGGCAGAATTTGTTGTGAGAGCGAAAATTTCTGCGTGAGCGAGCGAAGCGAGCGAACAAAACCTTCCGGGGCAGATCCGACTCGGACAGGTTAGGTTAGAAGACTAAGGCGGGAGCTTTGCTCCCGCCTTAGTCTTCGAGGTTATTTTTTTTTTTAACAACCTAGAAAGTACTCCGCTCAGAAGTGTATGCTAAAACAAACTATGCCGATACTTTTTATGCCCATCCAGATTATGCCTCATTATTAATAGGAGCATCAAAATTATGCACATATAATATTCGGACAATTCGAAATCTGCCAAAACGAACTATGCCAAGCTTGAGTATGCCACAACAGTTTCTGCACAAAGCCCATTATGACTACATACATTATGCCATATAGAATTATTCATAAAAAAATTATGCCACAACAGGGTGAACCGATAGGTATATCTTTCAAATTCACCCCCTTTTATTACTTCCAAAGGTTGTTGGACATAGTATACCACAAAGTGTTTATGACTAACTTTCGTAACACAATTGACGCGATCGTCATTTTATTTAGATTAAGGCCTTAGGTATTTATATATATTTGCAATTCTATCCCATTGACATATTAAATGCAACTTTCGTAACACAATTGACGCGATCGTCATTTTATTTAGATTAAGGCCTTAGGTATTTATATATATTTGCAATTCTATCCCATTGACATATTAAATGCAAACTTTGTGATGCCGATAAAAGTACCAATAATTGATTTTTAAATCAATTATTGGTACTTTTATCGGCATCACAAAGTCACACATCGCTACTAGGTTTGTTATAAAGCCCCGTGTTGTTATTTTCATTACAATAGTTAATACCTAACTAATTGAGGTCTAACCTTATTTTTAATTACTTTTACCAGAACAAAAAATATCACCGGAGTACATATTTATTGTATGATTGTTTTAACGCATAATGCCATATGATTTTATTCTCTGTTTTTTTACTACGTATTTATGTGACACCCCTGGGGTTGCAGGTGCCCATAGGCTACGGTGACTGCTTTCCATTAGGCGGGCCGTATGCTTGTTTGCCACCGACGTGGTATAAAAAAAAATATGAAAGAAATAATATTTAAAAAAAGCAGCAATGAAGATAAGTATAAATTGAATTCACACACATTTTTTGTAAACCTTTATATTATTTATATTAAAAAAAGAGGAAATGTGAATTTAAGTATTAGATGTCATAATATATATACCAGAAAAATAACACCCAAAATCTTTTTTTTTTAAATAAACTAATATTTAAATTTATGTACATAATTGTGTTACTATAGGTACTTCAAAAATTACAACTAAATAAAAAAACAAAAAACGATTTGAGTTGTCCCACAAAACATATAAGAGGAATAGTGATTGAATTTAATCTATATTTTTAATCTGTCAAATTAAAGAAATCTTATCATTATCAAACATAATCTAAATGTTTTCATATTATACACATTCAAACAAATACGTTTTCATCCTGTTAAGAAAATAATTACAAAATACGACATTAAAGTAAAGTGAAGCCTCACACTATCCTAACTACGCAAAAAACGAATATTGTCCGCCGTTCATAAATAACAACGCAAAGAATTAAGGGCCAAGGCATTGTTGGGGAAAAATAGGCAATTTCATACAACCCATGTTACCCGGACAGACAGACAGATTAGCCGCGGGTATGACGGTACAGCTGCGCCGTAAGCTGGGCTGTGACAATAACTGTCAAAAATGCGAATGTCAAGTTGACAAGTGCTACGTTTTGCTTCAGTTCAATGGATACGAGTGGTGTTAAGTTACGGGGAGAATGTCAGTCATAGAGACAATTTTAAAGCAGCCATATAAAAGTGCGTGCAGACCAAAAGAGCATTCGCTGTTCTATCCCCCTACTCTACGAAATTCGATCGCTACGCGAAAGGTGTTTCGTTGATTTCGTAGAGTGGGGGATAGAACAGCGAATGCTCTTTTGGTCTGCACGCACCATTATGTTTTCGTTTTGTGTTTTAGATTTATGTTTTTTTATAATTTTTTAAGTTCTTGTGTGTGTAATACATTGTTACTGTTGTTAATACATTTGTGATTTGTGTATAATTTTTTTGGTATTTTTGTTGTGTAAATCGTTAGTGTGTAACTCAAACGGCCGAAACGGAAGACCAGCGCTGGCTCTGCTGGCAAAATGCTGAGTTTTGGACATTTCGAGAAAAAAATCGTGTTTACTGTTTTGTTTTGTTTCTACTGTCTCGAATAAACTTTTTCTTTCTTTCTTCTCAAGAATGTTAAAATCGTGACGCGAAATGATCCATTTACAGAAACACATCACACCACATTATCATACTTTTTAGTCCACTGCTGGATAGGTCTCTTTTATTACTTACGCGTATAGACGCATTATATTTATGATTTTCTCATGGATACCATAATCAGAACTACACCAAATTAAAGTGGGACCAATCGGTAAGCATCAGCTTTCAAATAAAAATTAATGATAAAAATCGGTTCATGGGTAAATATCTGAGTGTTTCAACCGCCTAATTTTGGTGGCATCATTTTTGCCGAATCGCTGCTGCCCATCATCAATCAAATCAAAGGATGGTTAGTAGGTAACACTTCGACCCCTTAGTCGACTTTTACAACATCCGCGGGAATAGTTCGCGTGGTGACAAATGCTGCGGTCACCACACGGCTTACGCTGTAACGTACGACGGTGTACGGCTTAAAGAAATAACACACAGTAAAAATAGGTAGGTAACTTAAGATTTGCTTAAGCCTAGTCAAATAATCCCCGTCGAGCCGTCCCTGGCGTAAAGATACCCAGTACACTAGACGCGCTGCTACGCTGGATTGCAATAATGATAATTAAACATAATATTGATAATTCTGCCTCTAACTAGTAGGACATATTGTTAATGTTATAATATAAAATGTTCGTAGCACATTCTCATCCTTGTAACTATATTTTGTAGTGAAAATTTCCATCTTTATTTCACTTGAATTACTTTTCATTTGTGAAACGAAAACGAATTTATTTTAATGTGTATCTCTCATAATTGTAAGGATTATGATAAAGTTAATTTTATATGGATATTATGATAATTAAAGCTCTCTGGTAACCATTGAATTAATAAATTGCTCAAATTGCTTGCAATTACTTTAAGCGGTATAATATTTATTTGAAGCCTTAGATAAGAAAATTAAATTAAAAAATGCAAGACCAAAGCAATAAATGCGCATACTTGTACGTTATGTGCATGAAACACCTATTGTAGTAGTAACGTTTTGCTTAAAAAAATTGACGTTCCGTACTTTAATACAAAATATTTTGTTTTAATATCACAGTAGTCTCCGCACCGACCGATAAACTACACGTCTTATTATATGTCTGAGATACCTAAGTAAATGCAGGATAATATATATAAAAAAAACCAACGATTGTAACCAAATTCAGCTGCTCGTATTCATAAAAGTATCAGGAGGAGTCCGCTGGATGCGGGTGGCGCAGTACTGGTCATTGTGGCAATCTTGTGGGAGGCTTATGTAGCAATGGACGTCTTTCGATTGATAATGATAACTATGATCAAAAAAATCTCTCTTAGTATCTCTTGTAACAATATTTGCCGTAATAGTAATGACGAAATAAAATCGCGGAATATTTACTCGACCATTTGCACGTTTGATCATACCTCCTGCTTATGCGAATTGACTGTGGCCTAGGGCTTTTGGACGCTTTTCAAACTATGCATGTAATAATTCGGAGCAGCACAGTCCCCCTATTTGCCCAATTAGGGAGGTGCGAACTCGCTACCAAGTTGCTCTCGCCTGGCTCCGGTTCACGTGCAAAAGAGACGCGTTTTCCGCATGCGTACTCAAAGTGCTACTTTTCATGTGAGCTTATTTAGTTCTCATTTGAAACTTGAACGTTTATTGCTCGTTTCATAAATGAAATGATAGACGTACATTTTGGAAGCAAGAGAAACTGTTTTCACTCAGTGGAATATTATTTATAGTGGAATATTAGCGCAGTGTTGTTGTTTCAATAGGAGACGTAACAAGTATTATGTAAAAAGTAAAAACATAAAAACGGGTTGATTTTATGTTATAATACTCTTATGTTTATTTAATGATTTCCAATATTAAATAACCATTCCATAACGTTTCTATTAAATAAATAAATCTGATTCTTAGCGATGTTGTATTTTTAATGATTAAATGTCTTAAATTTCATTATTTCAGTTAAAAACGAGGTCGGTAAGTAGTAAATTATATTTCTATCTACTTAACCCGTGTGGCCGAAGGGTTTTGGTATCGGCCGAGAATGTCAAACTCTGTTTTTTTCTGTATGATATCGAACCTTGAATATAATAACGGTTAAACTCACGTGTGTATCACATGCATAGTCACTACGCGCGACATGTTTGGGAGAGCCTAACATTGAGCCCTCGTTCGCGGCGAGCGCAGCGCGATTCAGTCCTTGATAATGCGTGGAGACATAAGCCCTGTTGCGGACAACATGTCACGCGTAGTGACCGAATACACGTGAGTTTAACCGTTCAATTATATTTATAGATATTATATCTCACACAAGTTTTAATTCACTTATTACCTTGTTATAGAGACAGTGTATTGCAGCTTATCGTTTATGCCTTGCCCCGTCCGGCCGAACAAGTTTTATTGCAAGCAAGTCAACTGCGCTGGAACGCATACGTGCACCAACTTCTGCTGCAGCCATATTACACTAATGCAGGGGAAGTTTGGAGTCTTCACGCAAAATTTTGCTAGTATACATAAATATGATTAGTAGTCCGGTCTACAAGTGTTATTGTTTTAACTTTTTACTGTCAACCCGGATTTTACGGAACATTTGCACCAGTGTCGTGTCCAAGAGACGTAGGTACTTTATTAATGCTTAGTCATACAATTCACATGCTACTTTTCTCTCTCTCGACTTTTTACTATTACGAATCACAGATCTTATTTCATAAATACATATATATTTCCATTCTTCTAAATTGATTCAATTTCTCCGTAATCAAAATCTAAGCCAATTACCAACCCTGACCAAATTACCAACCCGTTTTTTTTTATTGAGGATTATTTTTGTGTAGATTTATATTGACATTTTGTTACTACCGTCAGGATAGTATTTATGTATAAACTATATTTACATCAAGTAAAAATATTATAACCAACGTTACGACATTACAGAACCTAGTCAAAGTATTAGTAGTATAAGTTATAATATAATACCTAAATGTTGAAAGTGGGAATTATATACGTGAATGGCGATAGCGGTGACCTAAAAACAAAGAACTAAGTGTGTGTTTTATTTGGGACTAAGTTAAAAAAGGCCTACATTTCGAGACGAATGTCGTCCAATATTTATTGATGCATGGGGGCAGAAAAATGTCAACTAGACTATGTATTTTTTATTACATAAACAAGTAAATATTTTGCAGTCTGTTTTCATTTTCAGAAAAGGAAGTACCTGAAAGTGCCAATTACACCTCCAAAAGCATTAAATATATTTTGTTCTACAATAATAACAAACGGTACGATATTAAACACTAAAAGATTCAAACAAATCTCCTTCCCCTGAAAACACCTATCGCCTCGCTTAAACGTTATTAATATCCAGGTAAAACACGTCCGTTAACTCTTTAATCCCATATTTAAAATTCAAACCGGAATCTGAAACAAATCCCCTCTGAACCCGGCTCGGCATTCCAGATTAATCCGTATACCGTCACATTACAGTCCAAGTTAGTTGGGCCATTAAGTCAGCCAATGCCTTTAACTTTACAAGCGTTTTTAATAATGCGCAGGATATGTAAATTCGGGTGAAGTTTTCCAATAAAAGTTGCAGCGCTGTTCGAGTGCCGCGTTCGAGTTGCAACCCGCGCTAATTTTCCTCTTTAATTTCAGACTGAACTATCTGTGCACTTGGGTGCAAGGAAAAGTGGGTCAAGCAATTTCTTCGAAGTAGGTACCATATCCCGAAACCAGATGCACCCCGTGCACCGTGCATGGGCAGCATCATCCTTTAAAATACGGTGTAAGCTTAATATGGCTGCAATCACCAACCAGCCTGCCAAGAGTGCCACGCCTAACAATTACGGCAATAACCTGATGGAGACCAAGTTTTGCAGTTGAAGTCTATCGGATGAGAATGATGAATGATGATGACTGTCCTACGGTGCTGTCATGCAATACTTTTCTCAAAGTAAAGCGAAGCAGCAAACTACGCAAGAGACAGGCCAAAAATATTTTATTAACTAATAGATTAGAAGAAAACTCTAACTAAATCAGTTTTTGGAACGAAACTATACTATCTTAAAGTCTATCGCCGTTCCAATTTGAAAAATTTTGATTTTTGACGTTGTTAATTTTTTTGCACCTTCACACTCAATTTTGTTGTCCTTATTTGTACATACTTAGTTTACAGATTTTAATTTATTATATTGAAGGTCGTGAGTAAGTTTTGAAATTACTGCTTTTGTTTTTGGAATAGCATCAGTATTATACGGATTCATATAGGTAACTCGAGTCGATTTAAAATACTCCTTTCGATAGTGTTCTAATTTATCGCTATTCGTTTTGATCTTAATTTTTTTGCAATTGTATCAAAGTGTACTATTTTAATTTATATTTAATTATATTAAATCTATCTATATTTTAACTCGTATTTTAACCACAAATGGGATTTAATCGCGTAAAATTTCGTTTCATATCGTTTCGGCGTTTCTGAGTATGCTTGCGAACACGGGTGTAATGTCATGCCCGCAACGTCAAGATAATATTAAAAGTAAGTTTACGCGACTAATTCCCATTATTTGTCGTTATAAGATACGAGTAATAATAGTGAAAGTTTAAATGTGTCCGTGTTGTTTGTAGTTACTTTTATGTGTTTAAATAAATGTAAACTAATAAGTAGAACATAGGCACTTAAACATTGGTTGACTAGCCATTAAATACAAGATCTGTCACTGAACGAACCTAACCCGTAGGTATATTCAAAAGTTGTAACACCGCCCCAGAGAGCGCCCCCTGGGATACACATACACACATACTTGATGCAACGCCCTGTAGGTATCAAAGTGTGTATCAAGGCCCGGGAAAAAAAATGGAGGACGTTTCATTGCCTACGGAGGGGGCGGTGATAATTGCGTCAAAAATAATTTATCAACAAATAATAACGTCATAGGAAAACAAATGTAAAATTACGTTGAAATTCTTAATATCGTGAGATTCGTGAGGTTGTCAGTTACATTACATTGGTTTAGGGCACTCAATCAATTTCACTTTTAGGGACACCCAACTTTTAGGGTCGACAATCTTAATTGCAGTCAGGTTTGTAACGACAGTTAAATACGATACATCTAGTAATTGAAACTTGTGCGGCGTTTTTGCCCGGATTTTTATTTTGTTGTCGTTTTTTAATGTTTTCTAAATTTGGACTTTCTTACATTTTTTCCACTCAGAAATCTCAGAATTACGAGTTCTTTCGATCCTGATAGAAATAAAAAAGTGTCCTAAAAAAATTCCATTGAGTTACTATTTTTCAAACACTTTCTTCGACCCTAACTCAGTGGAAGACAAAAAAATGTATGGAATTTTCGGGACACTTTTTTCTGCTAATGAGGATCGAAAGAGCAAGCGATTCTAAGTAGAAAAAATATGAAAATATCTTAATTTGGAAAATTTGAAAAAACTACAACAAAATAAAAATCGCTTATAGTTGATAAAATTAAGACCAAAATCAATTTGTATTTAAATTTTGTACTTAATTGTCGATATAGCAGCTGACTGTGATGAAGCTTTTTATAATCTGACGCTTATTGGTTGTCCCTAAAAGTAAAAAAGTTATTTAATAGACTCAGCTTTTTTGGTAGGGGTAGAGATCAGTGTAATTATCCCCATCGAAAATCACCCTAGTTTAAGGGGCAGTCACTCAAAAAAGTTTTTTCTACCTATGATTTAATTAATTTTATTTGATTGCAAGGATTGAAGTGTCACTGACCATTCTTTGATAGTATTGAAGAATTGGCATTTACCTCCTAATGCGTCATATGCATAGGTAGTAGGAGAGGCCTACGCCCAGTGGACTGAGAAAGACTGATGATGTGATGTGATCATATTTCCATCTACCGTTAAAATGGCTTTAGGAACCACGTATTGGGTATAGGATTTATCGTCATCAGCCTATGATAGTGCACTGCTGGACGTAGGCCTCTCCTATTAACTATGCGTATAGACGCATTAGGAGGTAAATGCCCATAATCGCCACGCTGGGCAAGCGGATTGGCGATCGCAGTAATGTGTCCACTATGATGACACTGCTGCCCATCATCAATCTTTTATCAAATGATGGTCAGTGACACTTCGATCCCTTAGTGACACGACGACACCCACAGGATGAATTGGGTTGGTGACAAATGTATTCTTAATGCCGTCACCACACGGCCAGGATAGGATTTATATCCGAGCTAAAATTTACTGTTAGCATCAGGTATGCCAAATCAGATTTCTATCACACTGGCCAAAGACTCGTTTTCCATAGATATTTCACAATAATCCCCAGTAGATAGACCCGTCTCCACTACCGCTGAGCCCCGCCATTTATCTCAGCCAGTTGACTCACTGTTTTATTTTCCCTAAATTCCGGTAATTAGTCAACTCAAATCTTATGCAAATGACTTGTTAATTACAAAGTTCCCTTGTTAATTTCGCTGAAAGGCTTAGCTGCGTTTCTTTGTGTGGTTTGGAGAGTTACGTAAATATCGGGTGAACTTGAACGGGAGCCGTTTTCGGAAACGTAATTTGATACCAAATTTAACCTCCACAGGCTAATTGTATATTTATTACAAATGAACATTAGATAATTAGAGCATTTTATTTTGAAATTTTTGGAACAGGTTTAATTAGTTTGAAAAAATTGGCATTATGTTTAATTATGAGTAAAGGAGGGTGGGCAAATTGGCCTATTAACCAATAACGACAAACGGTATGTCAATGGATAGCTTATGTTAAGCTCCGTAACTTTTACTATGGCAGGAACTTCCAAATATGTGTGTGAAGAAACTTAATTGCACTTTAAAACTGGGAGTTACACAGTATTTAACTGTCGCAAGTGTTCGTTATTGACAGTTAGTGACAATCATTATTACTCGTTCCTAATAAGTCTTAAATTAGTAAAGTGTTTAATTTTCGCAAATATGTCGTAGTCTCGTAAGATACTCCGTACATGTACATAAAAATACATTTAAGAATCATTGTATATTGTCAAAAAACTATACAAAGGTGAATATTACGAAATAAATGTCTCATTGGTAAATTATTGTTTTAGCTATAACTTTTTTCTCACATCTGTTAGACCGTCTCTGTCTTAACAAATATTGTAGACTCTACAATACGAATCCAAAAATATCCAAAAATATATATTTTGTTGTTATTGGCTATTAGGCCAGGGTCCATACATTTTTGCCCATCCTCCTTTTATTTAGTTGTCCTAGAAATAAGAGACTGGATTTTACAAGGTGAAGACGAAGACTTTTTACAGAATATCCATTCACGTCCGTGAAGGGGCTTTGAAATTCCAATATATTTCAATAGATTTATAATTCATTCTATACCAGTAATTGGAGTTCGAGGCCAACGAAACTACGACAGATGCGTTATTGTCAAATCTGTCAAAGTCTCTTATGTCATTGTCAAATAAAGTTTTCAGGTTTCCACAACTTTTTTGTTATTTAATTAATTTATTTAAAATATTTCCTAATAAAAACATTATATACCTCCGTAATATTTGTACGCCTTTTTGTTTAATATGGCTGTCACAACTAGGATTTTCTTAAAAACACATAAATACCTAAAAACTTGTCTTTTCTCTTAACTAACATAGAAATGACAAAATTTTCTTGTAAAGAACTTAAAATGATAAGAGCCAACGTTTCAAAGCCTATTTTAAAAAGAAGTTGAATTTACTTACCAGTGAACACAAACGACAGCGTGCCATATTTATTAAGACGGTAGGTATGGTTAAATTACTAAACCCCCTGCCTTATTACGGGTTAAAATGATGGGAAAGAAATTTGGAAATGTAAAATGAAAGCATTTTTTGTATTTTATTTTTTATTTGTCTTCTTCATCACTTATCCTCCTGAGTGGTAACTTTTTAAAAGCTGGCCCCATAGTAAAACTTGACTGTAATCATGAGTAGATCCAGAAAATATGATTTTGTATCATTGTGTTTTATAACATTTCACCCAGTATATTTCATTTGGAATTTCATTTTTTGATGATGGGGTAGCGAAGCTAAACATGGCTGAACCAAGTGGGTCACTTTGTTAACAACCTACGGAAGAAAACAAAGATCGTTAGATCTGTACGATAATTTAAATGGAGAACTATAGCACTGCCAAAGAAATTTGTAGGTCAAAGGAATTTTACGAATACGAAATGTGAACATAAAGCACGCTACAATATATTATTCTGCAATTTTCTAAACGTATGCAGAAATAGGGTTTTAATTTATGTATAGTTAAATTGCTGTACCAAATGTTATTAACACCTGAGGTGATACCAGCGCAATACTAACTTTGTTACTAATAATTGCGGATAATTAAGTTTTTATTAAAATATTTCATATTTACGTGAAAATAAGTAAATAATATTGTTCCTATAAATTAAAGAATTAAAATTACCAATAAATAAGATATCACAACGTCTGTTTTTAGAAAATAATTATTGACTATTGTAAGAACATTTCATTGTTGTGGCAATATTTTCGTAGATTCTTTGGCCTCGAACTCCAATTAGTGGTTTACAACATTAAATACATTATTGATACATATTGAATAATTTTCTTCAGTGGGACTTATAAAAGTAATAGTACTTATTTTATTACTTCTGTCTTTATGTTCTTTCGCCATCATAATATACCATTCGAATAGGTACATAACATGAATTGTAATTTGTATTTATATTAACTGGCGTTAGTAAGATGTGTGGATTTCTCAATACTAATTCATAACATTCTTTAAGACTCGGTTTTTAATGTACGCGTTATTGCGCGACCAACTTGAGCATTCATTTATGGAGTTATAAATGGAGTGCGCAGTAGACTTAGAATGCAGTTTCGTACGGCAAAAGGCGTGCTATAGCCTAAACACTGGAATAGCGTTCCAAAAATTATTTTACTTACCTGTACTGTATGTAGATGTTTGATACACACCTTCTAAGTTTTCATTGTATTTCAACTGCCTGAATATTACGTCCATATTCCACCATTCCACATTTTGACGCAGCGTTCCCATGGGATCACTAATTGATCCATGGATATTTAATTTGATTGAGAAGACGGAAACGAATCGAACCGTTGTATCTTATTTTTAGTGACAGAAAAATGCGGAAGAAGAAAATACTTATTTGTTTATTGTTAGAAATAACTTACCTGACTTAAATTGTATTACTAAGTCTGATTCAAAGTCAAAGTCAAAGTCAAAATATTCTTTATTCAATTAGGCCCAGCAACGAGCGCTTTTGAATCGTTAAACTAAATAGCGAATGAGAGAAAAAAAAAACTACCTCCGGTTCTAACCCTACACCACTGCCTGAGAAGAATCCGGCAAGAAACTCAGCGAGACTTTCTTTTTTCAAATAAAAGTTTTATAACATCTTACGGCTAACATGCATTAATTAAAAACGAAACATTTTGATTGAATATAAATACTGATATAGTACATTAACTAGAGATGATGTCTCTAATAGTCAGAACAATTATATAAATTTAATGAATTTTGAGAAATGTATAGATGTAAAGATATATGTAAAAGGGCATACAATTGTTTTTAGTTAAACGTTAAAATTAGCATTATTATACTGCTAGAGATGTAAAGGTCTCTAGTTGTCAGAGTAAAAAGAAAACAAACGGATACATTTCACTAAATGTTTCAGAGATGTATAAGGTCTCCATGCGTCATAATATTAAATAATCATAAAAAAAACAAACATGTAGCGAATTCAATTTCTCATATCAAGAACAGCAGGAAAATTGTTTGAATTTAAGCCATGAGTGAGCTTGATTAGACCGGTCTCCGCAAACAGCACCCGTTCACGAGTATGACGCGTATCTCAGCCATCGCCTCCCTCAACCTTCTTTCGGGAAAGTGGCGACCCGATCAACGACGCCACCGTAAACAGAGACCTTAAAGTGAGCATGACTGTGCAAGCTATCAGGCAGACAATATAATTTAAATACTATGAATGCTGACCATATTTAGTTTCATGAGAATTTATATTCGTACTTGCCCGTTACATATATGACAACTATCACAAGAAAAAAAAAATAGAAATAGAAATAACTAGGACAGAAAATCTGAATACAAAATTAAAATTAGGTACTTAGGTGTAAAGGACTCTAAGTGTCGACATAATATACATTAAAATAGGAAAAATTAAAATAAAAAGATAATCTCGGAGATGTATAAAGTCTCCAAGTGTCAAGACTACATATTAGTAATACGGAAAAAAAAAAAAAAAAACTGTAAGATAATGACTATCTTACGTCAGATCTATAATTAATGGTAACAATATGAAACACTAGTATGATAGTAAACATTCACTTATGTATATGATTTACCGAACACGTTACGGTACTGGCTTAAAAGCATCCTTATCATTTATGAAGTCGTTAACGGTATAATAAGCCTTACTTATCAAGTAGCGCTTAACCTGAGACTTGAATTTATGCTGTGGCAAATTTGTTAAATCACTAGGAATTTTGTTATAAAAACGTGTACAGTTCCCAACGAAAGACGCACTAACCTTACGGAGACGGTGGGCCGACACAGCCAGCTTATGTTTATTCCTAGTGTTAAAGTTGTGAACATCACTATTCTTCTTGAATTCATGAATGTTTTTACGAACATACATAATATTGTCCAGGATGTATTGGGAGGCTACAGTAAGTATGTATGCCTCTTTAAATTTCTCCCTAAGGGAGACCCGAGCACCTAGTTCATAAATGGAGCGCACAGCTCGCTTTTGTAGCACAAAGATGGTCTGAATATCTGCCGCTTTCCCCCACAACAAAATCCCGTATGACATGACACTGTGGAAGTAGCTGAAGTATACCAGCCTAGCCGTCTCGACGTTCGTCAGGTGCCTGATTCGCCTCACTGCATATGCGGCAGAGCTGAGTTTGCCGGCCAATGCTGCCACCTGTGCATGCCATTGTAGTTTAGAGTCTAACGTCACACCCAAAAAAACTGTCTGATCTTCAAATTCCAGTAATTCACCTTTTACTTTGATCATACTGTTGCTTACCTGCTTAACATTGGGTAAGGTAAATTTAATGCACTTAGTTTTCTTGGCGTTCAAAAGTAAGTTATTTACTGTAAACCAGTTTACAACAGTAGATAGCGCTTCATTAATGGTATCAAAGCTCTTTTCTTTTCTATCCACTTTAAATATGAGTGACGTGTCATCAGCAAATAATACAATGTCATGTTTCTCTCGCACAAGACATACATTATACATATTTCGACACTCATTTAAGTTTGTTTAGACGTTCCCAATATTTATTTATTTATTTGAGCTTTATTGCACAAGAGTAAAACTAAACGTACAAAAGGGGGACTTACTGCCATGAGGGATTATCTACCTGTCAACCTTAAACATAATATTCAAGAATTAGGTATTTAAATCAGTATTATTAGAGAGCACACCTATTTTTTTGCTATTATTGTCTGATTTGTACTCTATGATTCCATTTTGGTTCTAGTATTTCGGTAATGATTTTCTTAAAAGAAAAACCTCTTCCAAAGGTCTTTATTCTACTTTCTTTTTGCAGGATTTACCATTCCTAATGGGCCGTAGGAGATACCGTTACTAAACTCTTTCAAATGGAACTGGGCAGGACATGTTTCCAGGCAGAGTCAGTGATGGCAGGTGGACTAAAGTTAATAAAATAAATAAGAAGAGAAAAATCCTCTGGTTGGCTCGTTGGGTCGACGACATTCGTAAGATTGCGGGACACTTCTGGGTTAGATTGGCTCAGGACCGAGATGAGTGGCGTACTAGAAGAGAGGCCTATGCTCAGCAGTGGGCGATAAATGGCTGAAATGATGATGAATGGGCCACATTCTTGATCGTGATCACATACCCGAACATTTTCAATTTAGGGTCACCATTTGCCTAATGACATCAGTGTTTGTATCATCAACAGTTATTAGGTACCTGGATATGTTTTTCTGTCTTTTTTGTCGATCTCAGTTAACATTCCAACTAGACATTCTTTTCTGCATCACTCTTCGGGTTACTTATAAGTTATACAAGATTTTTATGTGAAGAGCCCAGTTTCTGCTCTGTAAGTACCTACTGTTAGCAGATGTTGATCGAAGACGCGTGACTTTTGTAATAATATAAGATTTATTTTAAAGGCAAAATAAGTTGAAAGGTGTTACACTTGCCGCTTTTAATGCTTATATAGCATGTTCAAAATTAATTTGTCATCGTAAGCTGAGTGTAAACTCAAGATAATGATAATTGCAAGTGTTCATAATAATAGTCATAAAAAATTGTTGAAAATGTATTTCCTTACTACGTCCACTTGACTGCGTTAGCGCGCCTATGGATTTGGATATACTAAGACGTCTTCGGATAGTGATAATATACATATAATTAAAGGATAGTTACAATTTAGACTACAGCTAGCAATGTGCCGATGTGAAGTTTCCTAAGTTGCGAAACTTCTATAGAAAATGTTCTCGGCAAATTATTAAACTTTACAAACAATCTAATCATACCAAAACCGTTGTAAAGACGTATAATATATTTATGCCTTGTTTACTAAATTGCGACATACAATATTCTTCTTGAGAAACATTCTCATAATAAATTTTCGCAATTATGAGAATGTTCTGCAACTTGTACTAACTACAGCGCTGTTTTCAAAATAATTGCATTTATGACATAACATTTATTTTGGATTATCGACAAGATTCTCCGGAGCGATTTTGCAAAGTATTGCAAACCCATGATATCGAGACAACTACGAGGATAAGTAGTAGCATTGATTGAGTTCGTAATCGTAAGTCCCGTCCTCCAAAATATGCAACTTAATCATGTTTCAACTAGAATCCAAACTCAGGCAACAAAGCCGATTCACTCCCTAATACTTCACTAATAATACATGAACAATAAATATGAAGTTTGTATACAGAAATCTCTCGGAAGCGACTAGCATTTGGCAGTCAATTATAGAGTGGTTAGTTAGGCGTCATAAGTTCGGGGAACTTCGGATAAGTTCGGGTAAGTTCGTGTGCGCGCTCGCAGTTTGCAAGTGCTAAAGTTTGCACTTTGAGATTTTCCATTAATGATTTATATGTCTCATATTACAGTCTTTGAGTTGGTTAATCTAAAGCAGGTAGGCTGTGAAACTTTCAAGTAAATGTTAAACTTATGTAAAATAACATTGCGAATCTTTGACGCGGTTGACTGATGAGAATGTCAATTTATAGTTGAAATTTGTATTAATAATAGACTAGAGACGATTGAATAGTCGTAACAACCAATCATAAACATAAACTGCATAAATAAACAAAAATTAAAAAATCAAAGTGTCTCATCTTAGCGTGATGCTGATGAGAACCAGTGCATGGTGAGAATCACTTTTTGATCTAATAATTTATCATTTATTATTTAATAACTGCTTACTACTAATTACAAATATTATTCCCTTGAGATATTTGGAACAATAGCTAATTTTATATTGTTTGGTGCCAATAAATTCTAACGTCATAAGGCTATTTCCGAAATCTTATTTTTTTTGCTTATCATAATAACAGCAGGACCATAGGGAATAAAAGCTTGCAGTATTTTCGGGAGAGGGACTGCGAGTTACGGGATACTGGGGTGATCCGTACTCTAAGGTCTGGATCGAATTTGGTTCAACAAGTCTCCATATTAATTCAACAGAGGAATGCTGCAGGTATATTTGGGACCTTTGTCTCATGTACAATGCCAGATAAAGGTCTTTTAAGCATAATTTACTTGAGCATTCTTTAATAAAAAAAACTGAGGACTGATTTTTCAATCCTCAGTTAAAAGTATACATTAGTCAAAATTATTAGCATTCTTATCTTAGGTCATCAGTCAAAAAAGGAAAGAGCTAACATTTATTTGACAGATAATGTTAACTAGAGCTTTTAAAAATCAGTCCTGAACCGAATTTACAAACTAACAAACGTAATCCAAATAGACGATTATGCAAACTGCAAACGGCCTACTTATAGGTCAAGCCCATTCAAAAGCTTAGGAACTAATACCCTCATCTTACAAGAATCGCCCCCAACCCTTCCATTCTCTATCATTGTAATAACCGCCATTGATCAATGCCCTCTGTAAGCCTTGGTGGCATAACAAACGCTTAACGACGAGGTGCCTTTAATTCTTAGTAAAACTAATATTTTCCTCTTGGTAATGACATTTAGAATCCATTTGTTACCATCGCAACTCTTTCCGTGGTTGTTGTAAGAGAATTGATTGAGGGGTAGAAGTCACTGACCATTTATTTATCAATGATGGCCACCATCACCGTAGTGGAAACACTCCTGAAATCGCCAATCCGCTTGCCCAGCGTGGAGATTGTGGGCATTTACGAGTATCTCTTAATGCGTCAATACGCAAAGGAAATAATAGAATAGGCCAACATCCAGCAGTGCTACTGATGTGAAAATAAAAATTCTGGGTAACCTCCATATCTCAGTCGGTAGTGACACTGCCTGCAAAGCTGTTGATCTAGGGTTGGAATATCGGTGGGGGCATGTCTTTGTGTAATATATTTATCTTCTCAGTCTTAAAGCACGTAGTCACAATGCAAATGTTTATTTAGCTTTCCGCGGGATTAGATCGATCTGTGTACGTTTGTCCCGTGGTATATTTATCATATCTAATCCTGTATGTGAATAATAATCCCTTATGTAACAAATCCCATAGGTACTATAATACACATTATTATAAAACAACCGTAACTGGAAGAGGTCACTACCAAATTATCTACAAACAATGACACAGACCACAGACATCGTCAAAATCTGATGATGAATCTAAAAATTAAAGTTCATTAAATAAAACAGTGGCGGCCACGTACCGGAAGGCGTAGCGTGGGTAGGCCCCCCACAAGGCGGACCGATGACCTGGTGAAGGTCGCAGGAGTCCGCTGGATGCGGGTGGTGCAGGACCGGTCATTGTGGCAATCTTTGGGGGAGGCCTATGTTCAGCAGTGGACGTCTTTCGGCTGATATGATGATGATGATGATGAAATAAAACAATTTTAATGGATTATATCACTAATTTGACCATCCCGTAGACCACGAACCCTGCAAAACGTTAGGATGTAGTTAAATTTAATTAATCTACGCGATATAATCCGTTAAAATAATTTTATTTCATGTATATATCTAGGGTTTGGTGGTCAAACCCGACAAGCCGAGCAAACTGGTTTTTAAAATACGAACTATATGACAATGAAGAGACGCGTGAGGCCGTTATTTCAATTAAAAAAATATTTCGACTTATTAGGTTTGACCACGCAACCCTCGATAATATTATTTCATATACCACGGTAACCGAAGAAAATATTAAAGTTCATTCTTAACTGGTGGAAAGAACACTTCGCGCTTGCGTAAAATTGAGAACATGGTCCCGTCTGTCCTTCTGTCTGTCTGTCCAGTGACGCGGGTTAAGCCCACAGTTTTGTGTATTGTAAATATTTATGTTTCCGTCGCTACCAACCACATGTGTATCAGTATTAATATAATACCGTTTCAAATGCCAACCAATTGCCTGTATAAAGTGTATAACGCTTACGCTTGCGGCTGCAGTTATAACTTTTTAATTGTTTAAATGAAATAAAAATGTTGATGAAAAAAAAGTGTACTTATATCTCTGTGCAAAATTCACAGCATGAAATTAAATGAACATGTGCAGGTTGGTATTTAATAGAAATCCACTAGTACTTTTTTTAATATTCATAATTTATAGAAAAGTTTCGAATCGATGACTTATTGCGGTGTCTTACCAGATTAGCTACTATTTATTGCCTTCACTCGTTCTTAAGACAAATCTTCATAAGCAACAACTATTTGGGCAACTTATTAAGTAATCCAGATGTATACAGGGTGGTCCAAACCTAGACGTCAAAAAATTTTTTTTAGGTCCCCTACGTTATGGGCTATCAGAATATACCCCATGTATGTTAGCCGATTTTTTGTAGTTTTCGAGTTATGAATTTTTGAAAAAATTTTTTTTGAGAAATTCTGGAATTGAGAAATTCATTGATAAAAAAAAACTATTGGGTTTTTTTATATTTTCTCTTTGTAAAAATACAAATAAAGCATTTACTGACAAAAAAAATTGCGTCCTCATTTTGAGACAAGTAGGATAAAAAATACCAAATTCAAAATTTTACGTTAAAAACGCATCAAAATAGCGTTAATGTACGTAAATAAAAAATGTCCCAAGAATTTTTGGTAATCTAAAGACTGCCCTAGACCTTAAACCTTCGTAAAAGCAAAAAAAAAGTGATACTTAATGATGAGGATTTTTCGGAGTAGTCGGTCAAATAAACTAAAAAAAAACTTCTGAATTTTTTATTTAAAAATAAAGTAAAATTTCGTCTGTTTTGTTGTTCTTATCAATAAACAAATACAGAAAATACCACGAAAACTCAATTTGTGTAGTTATTCAAGTTATTTTTTTACTACTTTAAATTTTTAAGCTTTTTTAAGTTTATTTGACCAACTACTCCGAAAAATCCTCATCATTAAGTTTCATTTTTTTTTTGTATTTACGAAGGCTCAAGGTCTAGGGCTGTCTTTAGAATACGAAAATTCCTTGGGATATGTGTTATTTTTTTATTTACGTACATTGATGCTATTTTGATGCGTTTTTAGCGTAACATTTTGAATTTGGTATTTTTTTATCCTACTTGTATCAAAGTGAGGACACTAATTTTTTTGTCAGTAAATGCTTTATTTGTAGTAATACTCTTACAAAAAGAAAGTAGTTAAAAAACCCAATAGTTTTTTTTTTTTTTTTATTAACAAATTTCTTCATTCCAGAATTTCTCAAAAAATTTTTTTCAAAAATTCATTACTCGAAAACTACAAAAAATCGGCTAACATACATGGGGTATATTCTGATAGCCCATGACGTAAGGAACCTAAAAAAAATTTTTTGACGTCAAGGTTTGGACCACCCTGTATATTATTATTTATTATTCTCTTTTGAGGTAGGTACGGAAAGCCTCAACCAATCTGCCATTCAAGTCACAGCGGTGTGTGCGTCCGGCTTGACCCTGATTCAATCGTTTATCGTGGTTATCAAGATCTTTAGAATATTTTACGTCTTCTTATTCAAATTAAACGTTTTTTATCTACTCACGTTGATGTCTTGTGTTTACCTTTACTATCCTAAGAGGAGAGACAACATGCCTCGTAACCACGTGCTGTAAAAATTATCGATTTTGTTATAGTTAGTTGCCGATTTCTGAGAATGAACATTTGACAATTTAGAATTGAGCCTTATATATGTGACGTTAATGATGGACAAGAATGGTGAGTCTTACCCTCATATTAATAAGAATTAATCTATAAAACTTCATTCTTAGAAATCGGCAATTATAGGTAGATAACCTGCTCTGGACTCCACCAATTCTGGACTGGAGCTCTAGGTCTATCTAGAATGATGCCGAATTGAAAAGTAGTAAAAAAATCTTGCAATCTGATATAAACGTCACTTTGACGCAGAGTTCTTTAGTAGTCTCCGATTAATTGAATGAAAGTACTTACGTAGTATTTTATTTCATATTCTGTGGCACGCTACTCTAAAATAAATATTTATTCCTGTCACTGTTGGAAGTCGAACGAAAAGTGGCTTGACATGCATTTGTAGCTTTCCAAGCACATTAATTGCAGTGTAAGGTCCATCGTTTCGGAGTTGTTTTTCCTCTGTCAGTTATAGCACGGCTCGTCCGTCTGACGAGGGTAAATCCCCTTTCTTCCCCATCCAACGTCGGTTTTTATGTCTGTCCTCACAAATAAATACATGTACCTCGTACGTGCTGAATGAGGACAATATTTACTGACTGTTGCTCAAAAAACGTTTAGAATTATGCCAGATGGTAACATGTTCAGTCTTGTTTGTAAAGGTAATGTAGTTAGTATTATGAGCGTTATCATTCTGAGTAACTATCTAATTTACTTTCTATGTATTGGGCGCATTTGGAGGCGAGATACATTCCATATAGAAAGTAAAATAAGTAGGTACTAGTGGTTGTTGTTGCGTTAAACTCTTGGTATGGATAGTGAAATGCAAGATCTAACTTATCCGCTCCCAAAGTTTTACTTATCTGTACATTTTGAAGAAGACAAGTAACACTTAAGATAATTTCATAATAAATAGGTATTAAAAGACACGTTTTACTTTTAGAAAATTATTGTAGATACAGAGGCCCGGAACGTAGTCAAAATCTTAATTTACTTTATTCTAACATTCTCAGAGAAAGTAAAATAATATAGATACACATACTGTGTTTTGCTTAGTGAAAATTATAAGTAACTTTCTAAAATCACGGTACTTGAATAAGTTACAATAGCATTACCTTATTTGTATTTAAAATGATAACAGACATTTTTGATATAGCATTTTGGCATCAAAGTGCCAAACGAACTTACGTTAGACAAGGACATGTAATTTTTTGGGCTATTTTATTATCTAAACAAAACCGATAATTCCTCACAGGAAAGCTTGTATGAGAACAAGCGAAATTACACGTATTAATTATACTGTTTAGCTGATCGTCTTCATGGTATCATCAAAAAACGAAGACTGTGGCCACAATCGCATTGCCCCACTCGCGTCCGCAAAGCGACAGCGATGTCAGCACGCCAAAGCTCCGACCCACCGCTCTGACCCTGGGTCGTATCTCTTCATACCCGGTCAAAACACAATGTAACAAAGTGCGCGCCTAATACCATTTCATTGTTTCCCCAATGAAGACGCATCGCTATCTGACGAGGGTTCACCCTTTTTCTTCATATACCGGTACACTTCCAACGTAATATTTCATATTTAAAAGCAATATCGTATTTTTCCCTTCTGGTTATTTTTATTTTTTCGCTAGCAAATTCTAGTCACGGTTTTTAATCTTTATTTATAGTGGGATATGAGGGCTGTTTGATAGTCTTTTGAGTACACAACCGGTGTTTATGAAGGAAAAAGGTTACCGTATTCAGCGTTCCTTTTCAATTATGTTCCGAGCTCGTACCTATTTGCTCGTGCGTCCGTATAACCGTTTGCTTATTCTACAAATATTTCCAAGATGAAATTCAACAACATTTTTTATTAAACATTTTCGATAATTTTTGTTGTTCAAAAGATTAAACAAGTGCGTTTTTGTTTAATCTTTTGAACAACAAAAAATATTTCTTCTATTTAATCTATTTGGTAGAATGATAGTTTTATCATATATTCAGAGTAATATAAATATTTAAATGAACGAAAAAAAAACAGCGTATTAGATAAAACTAACGCATTTAATAAAGATTTCTACAAGTAGCTATTACCTATTAGATACAAATCATTAACAAAGGGTGATTATGTCACGAAAACTAAATCCCAGCTTTTTCCACATAAGTAAAGCCACTGGAAGGAGCAACATACTAATTATACGTACTACATCTTGTTTTAGCAAACACGAGGCTCTGAGCTCGCGACACCCTGTTTGTACAATCTGTGTAACGCTTGTGGTCGCGAGGATTCGCGCGGCGCCGGCTCAACGCTTTGGCTAATTAAACTTACTCAGTCACACTTGTGCTGCCCTGGTACAGTCAGCAGCAAAAGTTCTAGACGTACAAAGCGTACTTATTCGTTTACACGCTTTTAGTCTCAAAGCTGTTAACTTCTGGAGCCTATTAAATATTGCTTGACAATGAGACTCAGCTAGTATTACACGACCCCAATGCCTCTTACTGAAAACTAATTTTATAGTGAACGTGAAAAATAAACCGGCTATTAATTATAAACATAAGTTAAAAAACCCTTAAGTAATAGAATGTTAATTCCGGTAAGTACAGATACAGATATCAAAATTAATTTAATGACAGTAGACTATCACGTATTGAATAAGCGACTAAAGGTGGTTAAACTAAACTGCGCTTCGTTTCATCCCAATATAGTTAAATTTGAATATTGCTATTGTATGAATGGAATTCCGTAGGGACTAAATTAGGTACAACTAAGTTTCAACTACATTGCTAGCTGAGATGAGCTAGTTAATTTGCGAACATAACTTAATACTAGAATGGATCCTAAGATGAAGACAGAAGAAGCACAGGAATTAATAAATGTTGAAAAATAAATACTTCATGGCCCCACGTTGGGTGCCATTTTCATTGCAGGCCCATTATACCATGAGGCCTAATACCAAATTATTTATACCAGGATAAATCAGGCCAATAAATTAAAATGCAAAACTAATGTCACATTGATTAGTACTCTAGGTAGCGGTATGATACTATTGGCATCCAACTTGGAGTTCGCGTTAAAACTGGAACCCAACGTGGGGCTCTGATAAAAATGGCCCAACGTTGGTACCTCCAGTAATAATGGCGTGTATTTGTTAGGTGCGAAAGTGAATTGGTATTCGACGTACACTTGCATTGTTTTTATCTGTTCGTTTACATTTTGTGTTATACGAACACTTGTATTATTTTTATCTGTTCGTCTATTTTCAAAATCAATGATCAGTCCAAGCATAAATTTTTTCTTACCGTTGCTGAACATAAATCTTCTTCACGTTACGCTATACTATTCCATCCTGAGTTACTTACTGCCATCCGTTTTGAACTGTATTCTTTCTACAGTAATAAAATGTTCTAAGGTTTAACTCAGACAGTTATTTGTTATAGTATCCATAAAACAAAAATCATGTGTGGTCACAAACCACCTAAAAACTTCTTAAATTTATTCATACATCGTTTTCCTGGCAAATTACTCAATAAACTTCCATAAATTCTAAACCTGTCGTCCAAGACAAATCTCACAAAATTGAATCGCAAAAACTGAGACCCGACTGTCATAAAAATATTTTACTGGACTCACATGATCCCCATATATCCTCTTAAGGAGATAAGGTGGGCAGCGGGGCGCGAAATTCAGCAAGTGTCGCCCGTCCCCTTAAGTGGTCGTTAGGCTACGGCGAAGCGGAGTTGAGGCGGTGAAATGGGACGAGGCGATATTGTCATGAGGATTAATTCTTTTGGAAAATTTTGTGTACTCATTCTGATGCTCATGCTTTGATGGGACTTTGCGTGAGAACTTTTGCTAAGCTAAGTTGAATAGCTACCTAGCAAATTGTATTTTTTGTGTAGTGACTATTATGCATGTAACAATATGAAAACTATACAAGTTTGTAATCTGTAACGATTTGGTAAAAACTATGGATTGCTATTTAGGCATTCTTACACAATAAGTGTATCTGAATAAGTGTCTTACTGCATAACACTACTACTACTACTGCCCACAATAATATAGGATTAAAAATCCACTGAAAACCTTGAACGCGGTGATTTGGTAGCCTACATGAACAAATTTTACTATAGGGCCAATCACGAACTCTAAAAAAAAATGTCTTTTTCATACATTTTTACTGATTGATAACGGCATTTTGTATGAAAGAGCCAACATTTTTTTGGAGTTTTCTGGGTTCGCTCCATAGTAAAAGTTGTTCAGTAAAACCTATCAAATTACCCTATTCAAGGTATTCAGTGGATGGTGTAACACCCTGTATCATATGTAGGTACAAACATAATAACAGATATCTTTGAAAATCACTGTAAATTTGATATTTGATTTTAATACTTAAAACTTTATTGTCGGTATTTTTGTACAGTCGAAGTCAAAGATATCATTACGGTTTAGGTGCCAAAAATATAATAATACGACCTTACTGTAAAGGCTATAAAGTCGTGTTAATATATTTTTGGCATTTAAAGCGTAATGATAATATATCTTCGACGTCGACTTTACCTAAATACTTAAATGTATGGCCATCAGTTATTCTCTAAACCTTTTTTGTAAAATGCGAATATTAAAAATTAATAAGCGTAACTGTATATCATGTCGTTGACGTCTCTAGTAATCATATTTCTAGAAACACGAAAGAACGATGTCTACAATAATTATGTATTTAATTTTTTTTTACAGTACCTACCAATATTACTTCTACTGTACTTATTTTCAAACTATCTTTATAATAGTCATTTACATACGTTATTTCACTGTTAACGTTTTTCACCATTTCCTCCAATCGTTACTGGACTTCTAAAATTAATTATCTTCTAACGTAGTCGTAAGCGTAAGAAATAATAATAAATGTATACAAACATATTGCGGTACAGACTGGCTTTCTTGGCTCTAATTTAAGCTTTTTTTATGTTTCTATGATAATGGGCAGTAGTCAAACAGCTGACTTTGTTTTAAAAACGACATCAGTGAATTTATTGTCACTAACAGTTCAATCATAATTTATAAGATAACCAAGTTAGCATCAGATCGGTTTATCAAGTTATTCCAGTTTGCGGAGCTAAGATCTATTTTGAATCTATCCTTTTGTCAATCCAGTATTAACCAGACTAATCCGGCTACAGCTGGCGCGATGCGGTTTCTTCTGTCAATTAAACGCCTTGCGTCGGGGTACCCGCTGTATACGTATAATTATACAAGTTTTCGAAGACGGAGGCTGAGTTTAGGATACTATGAACAACTCATATTTCATTGGGAAATGACAACTTCAGCTGGATTCGAACTCTCCATACTAATTTATCCAATTTTGAGCGTTTTGTTGTGGTTGATGTTGATGTACTTATGCGATGCTGGAATACTCTTTTATCTACCATTTTGTCGAACAACTATTTTTGACAGTAGAAAAAACATACGTTTACTGGCATTAAGCAGCTGCCGCAGCTATTACTTTGCCCTGATATCACATGCATTGGCCCTAAAATTGGTGTGTTTCATTGTTCTCGATACGGCATTACTACCTACTTTTTAATAATTTTCAGGCAACAAAGGCAATTTTTTTGTCTAGTAAATAGACATGATAATATATATGATTTTACTGTATAATAACACCAAGTCAAATTATACCCCAACCCAAACACCTACATACCGATTCAAACAAAATCTGTCAGACGCCTACTCAGATGACAAAGTACTGTGCTACTCGTAGAATGTGACGGAAAAACGTAATTGTAGCGTGAGACGACTGCAACTTCAAAGGTAGTGTTAATATCAATATAGAGTCTGTGCTCAAAGTAGTCTTCCGACAGTAAGCCACGCCCACTGCACCCATATTATATAAAGGGTCCACGGAAAGAACACGTCTAGTCAATTCAAATTACAGAAGGAAAAACCACCTCACTTTTAACAGAATAAGGTGTGAATTTGCCCTGATTTTAATAGGCACTGGACATGTTTTTTCCTTGGACCCGTCATATAATAATATCTCACGTGCCTTTGCTTTTCAACCAAACAAAAACATACGCGTGTTGTCTACAACTATGACATAGTGTTGAAGGACCTCATGCTTTTATTTTAACGACGAACGGGTCTGAACCGCGTAAACTTTCGTTTAAGATTAGCCCAATATTTCGGGCATGCCTGCGACCACGGGTGTAAGGTCATGCCCGAAACGTCTGGCTAATCTAAAACATCTGGATATCGCGCTTAAGACCAATTTGTCGTTAGAATATGAGTGACAATCGTTAAAGTTTATATCAATATACTTTACTTGCAAAAAAACATCTCCTGAATTAAGAATAAGGGTTGAAACCTATTTGCCAAAGCCAAATCCAAAGTAGAAATATTTTACGTATATTACAATGAATTTATGATAAAGGCCCTGTTCAAAATTCGATTATGATTTACATAGGTTCGGAATGCTTAGAACTTTCTGAATTGGGCTCAAGGATCATCGGAAAGTTTGGAGCTTCGACCGGCAGGCAAAAGTTTGGGATAAAATATGTAGGTATCAAAGTGAAACTAGAATATGTGCTAGTGCTTGAGGTTAAAAAAATTTGTTTAATTTTAAAACTAGGATATTTTTTTCATATTATTTAACTCCGTTGGCGCTACAATTCTTTGTGCGTGTTGGTCCGCTCTACAATCTTTCGTCTTAAACTTTCCCGTCTTTTTGGGGTCTTAATCTATACATCCAATGCCTTTTGCATTGCGTTTTGTTGTCTATTTATTGCGGCGTCCATCTTCTCATTATTTTTGCTGCCCCCTTATCCGGAATCCCTCAATCCATTTCCAATGTTTTCCTCAAATCTATGCTTATAATACTAACAATTACTGTACTTTATAAATATAACGACCATACTAAGACAGCTCAATCTTCAACAAAAACAGCAACTAATCGAAACCTCAAAGGCGGGTTTATAAATAAAATACGCTACATTATCGCCCACCATTCAGACTCCTTATCAAGCACATTTCACTTAAAACGTTATTTTAGTAAAAGAAAAATTCGTTAGCTCTCGGGCTGAATTTCGATTAGAAAAAGACAAAGAGGTTGATTGTGGAAACGTCGAAAATGGGGAATCAATTAAAGGAACCATCGATCCTTGCGCGATACTGTCTGCGATAACGCGCGCCCGACGCTCCATATCTTTTTAATTTCAAAGATTACTTAGTAGGGCTGTTGCTAGGTTTTAGAAACTACTAGTCCGTCTATAAATTCGGACGTCAAATTTTATAGAAAATAAAAACAAATAACGTGTTGCATCCAAACTTTGTTTCTGTAATATTTATTAGGATTTAATGTAGCATCGTATAGCTAGGTTATACATACTCGTTACCTTTGACACATAATATCAGCCTGTCATAAAAAAATATTTGCTTACATTACTGATGAAAATTTATTAGTAATTTTAGCATTCGCAAGTGGAAGCAGGAGACCCGCAAAGCGGGACTTCGTGGACCTTAAATATTATATTGAATATTCGTACCTTTTTATAACCATAAAATCCTGAGGCTGTTGAAGAAAATAGGCCTCCGGACGCGGACTTACTTTCTGTCCGTCTTACTCGTGTCGATATGCGAGTACGATCGGGATGGAAAGAACGTAAAATAGTGTTAAACGTAACTTGCCAATACATGATACGGCTACCGCAGTCTAAACGGTCACGCATTGAGTTAAAAGTACTTTTTTTTTAATTCTGGTTACGGAATAAATTATTTTTGCAGAAACTACTTATCCTATCAAGCCGATTAAAGCCACAAAAACAGTAAACACCAATGATATTTTTTCTTACCGTTGATCAACATGAGTATAATACAACAATTTCGAAATGTAACATTTTTTTCTACAGAATTTTTCATAGTGGCTCAATCCAAATATGGTTTCAATACCAAAAATACCTCAATGCTCAGTAGGCTTTTAACCTATTTATGTTAATTTTCAGTATCTAAATCATTTTTTCTTTACATAGTTATACATACATACTCATAAAATTATTGTTAAAGTTAAGGCCAGCAGTAAGCCAACTCTTCATCACATAAGCGAGCAGCTATGATGCTGTTACGTTTAGATGCGCGCCCTATGAGCCAGTCGCAACTTACCCGCGACTGCAGGATGAGCTCGGACATATCCGCAAAATGCCGAATTGTGCCGTTATTTCTTGTAAAAATAGGAGTGTAAATAAACATTTCAAGGACTATTGAGTCACTTACCACATGAAAGTATTGTTTTTTTTAGTTATTAGTTGACAAAACCACGTATTTGTACAAATAATATATAACAACAAACCGCTGACATAAATGTCATAATGATTTTACTTGGGCGTACCAATTGATTGAACTATTCAGTGACAAATTGTATGTGCGTTTTACATTGACGGCTTAGAATAGCAAGCAAGTTGCAATTTGGTAAGTGACCGTGCAATGTATCCAATTGCTAGCGATATTCACAACCGTCCTGTCATTTCTTGGTACGGCCGCTGCGAGCAGGCCGCGAACTAGAGGTACGACTGACCGTGCCGATGACAAATAGGGTCGATAAATTGTTGATGTTTATATTCAATTTTTCTTTCATATTTTGACCTTTGTATCAATATCTTATCTTCATAAAGGTAAAACAATATATATAGATTATATCGCGTATTATATTATTTTGAGCCTTTTACAATAACCGTAGTCAAAGGTTGAAATTGTTTTATTTAAATATGTGACCAATCGCGGAAACGGCTGATAACATTATATTTATTAAGGGTACAACCGTCTAAATAATTATTTGTTCATGTGATTCCCAGCCACAATTAAGATAATATCTTTAATAAATTGCTTTGTTCATATTCAAATATATGTTTATAATTGACATTCTGTAGTTTATTATTAAACCAGATCCGACACGAAAGTAAGAAAAAAGTTTTCTAATTTATTATTAAACGACATAAAATGAAAACAAACAATATAAGGACTTAACTCCCTATAAATAAAAAAAATTGGCCTAAATCGCCGTCAGTGGGCAAGGTACCCAGAAGGCTGGCCGCATTCCCCCGTTGTATAGCTATACTTAAACGCTGTGCAAGGCACTGGCCAGCCCTCTGGTCGCCTGAGGTCTCTCTTAGGCGAGCCGCTAGATCTTTAAAAAGTCCATGTGCACTTGGCCCCCATGGCCCCAAGGTTTCCACACCAAACGCCGCAAATATGTAGCTGGTTCCTAAAGCAGCATATTTGCGGCGCTTGAGACTTTCGGCTAATGATGCCGCGGCGCCAGCAGCAACGCCGGTGACCGAAACATGGGACGACGCCAGAGTGTCAACGCAGGTGGCGTCCCAAACTAGCGGCCGGCCCATGCTCCAGGGCACCAGCGTCATTCCGTCAGGCCTCTTGCCGTCGTCCCTGGCCAGACCGTTGGGCTCTAGGACGGCCGGTATTTTCGCGCTAACAAAGGGCGCGACGGATAACATAATGTTTATAAAGATTAGATACATCGTCCAATGCGATATTTTAATCTGTATTTATTTCTTATTAAATGATAGATCGATTTTAATGTTTTTCTTAATATTCCGGCCTTATCAAATATCTATGGATAATAATTTATCGACGTAGCCTCCTCTCTAGTGCCGCATCACATGGTAGCGCTTTAGCCAATCACAGCGTGGCAAAGGCACGACCTCGGAGACACCAAGACTCATTACAATTTCGCTTCGTTACAAATCTCTCTCTTTCATATATCTATGGTTTATTCTCATAGTTAAATTTCATCAGTGAGATAGATAACACTTTTTTTAAATGGGTTTACTCATAGGCATAGACTAGCCGAGGGCAGAGACGCGGCCTACGATGGGCGATACGCGAGTTCACCCAAAAGGTGCCTGTTCACCCTTGACTTGAAGGCTGACGGAAGTACATTATGCATCAAGGGGGGTAAGTACGGAATTACTAACGAGAGTGTTAGAAGCCCGACGCCATCAGGCGGAGGGCTTTTATGACTCGAGTTAGTATTCCGCTTACCCACCGTGATGCATACAATGTTTTTCATCACAGTTGCTGACAAAAAATAAGTTTTAAGACATAATAAATGGCGTACTGACATTTCTATTACTCCCTAGGGAATTTCACTTTTCTATTTCTCCCGCTACGCATGCAAGCAATGGCGCGCTTAGACAGCAAGTGTGATGAAAATATACTTATTACCTATACTTGCTTATTATACAAGTGACGACAAATGTAAATAAACCATTCAAAGAAATATTCACAATATAAGTTGGTTCAAAACCTAAAACTTTAGCAGTATCCAACATTTTGATACGGATGGTTAGTTTTTATTGTTCGCTACTTATACAAGGTGAAATTTAAAATCAAATTTAATAAAATGTGTTTTCCGTTTAAGGGCTTGTTCATTTTTTTAGAGAAAAAAAATTATTCTGCCTTTTTTTATAGCCGGAACACGATAATGAACATGCCCTTAAACGGAGAACACCATTAGGATTTCACCTTGTATAAAAGTTTACGGGAAACCAAAATAAAATACACATATTTTATACTAATTTATTTAATATCTTTAGGTATATACATCGTCAAAATCACACAATCTGTACAATAAAGGTATGTAGACATTATCTAGAGATATATCTCTTATTTAAAATAAAAGATATAATTATAGTTTTATACATTAAAATTAATAACTATGTTATTTCGAATAATTAACAATTAGTAATTACGTTACATAGTTTTAAATATTTTATTGTGCAATAATTTTGTTTTATTTACATTTCAACAAGCGTGAGGGGCAAGCTTGGTTATTTTACACTAAGATACTAGAACAGAAGTCACTATTATAAAACGGAGTCTTAAATAAATATTTTGAAGGTAAACGATAACTATTTATTTTTTAAAATACGATATAAAGTTGGAATGTTTGGAAGAGAATATAAAGTTAGAAGGTATTTTGGCACATTCAGTACACGGGTTAATATAACAATATGTATGCGAAGCTCGCGGTATATGTAATTTGTTAAATTTGTATGTAAATGTACACTAGATAATCTCCAGAGACTTATGCACTTACACACTGTGTAATATTTAAATTTAATGTAAATTGGGAACGATACGGCCGTTTGGGGTTATTCATGTATTCGGCAAATTTAAAATGGGAATTTAACTTCAACGTAGGGTTTTGTTTATGTAAAAACTCCTCAACAGAAATGTTACAGATCCTTAATGTATATTTAAATAGTCGAACGAAAGAACTGCCATACTTAACATACTTATTTCAAAATCTCTGACAAACGCATGATAAAACGCGTGAGTATATCGGTGGCGTGAAGAATTTGATACTCGAGATATTTTGGTAAAATAAAGGGATTTTCATCACAACAATTACAAATTAATGATAAAATTTCTTCTACCTTTCATCTCGAGTTCTCAAGTTCTTCACGTCATGCACTGAACCTTCTTCATGTATCGGTACATGGCGTGCAGTTTATTAACTCGAGACGAAAAGTAAAAAAAATCAAACTTCAACTTGTAATAAATTAAATTCCTTTTCCTTTACTAAAATATGTAGAATTAACAAGTTCTTCACGCTTTGCACCGAAATATGAATTACAAAGAAGATTCAAATTCCTTCAGCACACAAATAGAGTTTTGGAAAAGGTTGCAGTAATATTTTTTTCACCTTCAGGTCTCCAATTATATCAAACACCACGAATATTATTTTAAAAAGTATGTGTTAACCCTAGCCCATCTGTTCTGAAGCACGAAAAGCTTGTTTTCCGCCGCCTTCTAGAATCCACTCAAAAGAGCCATTCATCACGGAAAATAAAATGGGGTTTTAAAATCGTGTCCCAAGTAAATTCTTACAACTACTGGTAATTTTGGATTAAAACAATCGATACAAATATAGAAATCTCACTCTCTGTCTTCACGCGAAGGATATGACACAAGAACATTAAGATGATATGATATGTTTAATTATTATGTACTTATAGGTAAATAGTTGGATATTTTGTGAAGTTAGGGAAACTTAGCATAGTTTGGCAAAAACGACCTATTTTACAGATAAAATAAATCAAATTCTGGTTCAATCTTCCCGAGTGATGTATTTACTTCTAAAAAAAGGTCTTAGAGAATATATTCAAATAAATAATGTTATGTCAAGGGTCATTTAAACGATTAAGACAAATACATATTGTATTTAATATATGTTTGTAACTTCTATTTATGACAAGTCCAAACGGTTATAGCATATTTTCCAAGCATAAAATATCAAACCTATATCGAAACTAGCAAAATAACAAGTTTAAGCTGAGTGTCAGCATCGAGTGTCGGAGCCATTCTCAGCTATTTCTGTCGAAAATGGAATGTTGGGAAAGGAATACGAGCTACGATCGAGAATCTCGGCAGGATTCGTTCGTGAATGAGATTGTTACATGAAAATTTGTGAGTAAAGTCACAAATTACATGTTTACGTTACTTGTTTAAATATTGGAAATACGATTTACAATATCAACAATTATTTGAGACTGCCCTAAGAATTATTTTTACATCGGTTATTACAAGATTGTTTCGCCAACGCCGTGTCACCAATGCTTGGAACAGGTACTGGTTCCTGAAAGAGCTGATGAAGGCAACCTTTCGCTGTCACTAAAGCGGAAACTCGTCGATATGTGTATCCTCCACAAACTCGGTCACTCACAGAGAGCCAGAAGTCCAAGTTGAAGGTTTGCCAACGCACCATGGAGCTCAGCATTTTAGGTACTAAGAGGACAGATCCTGTCCGGAACACTACACTGCACTCCAAAATTAGCATAGCGGACGTCGGGAAAAACTGCCAGGCTTAAGTGGGACTGAGCCAGTCATGTCTGCCACATGCACCTGGATAGATGGGCTAATTTAGCAACCTAGTGCCGCAAAATGGGCGACGCAGACAAGACAGGCCCTGACGGAGATGGTGGAACGATCTCGACGTGATTCTAGGAGCTGGCCGGAGGAAGCTATGCTTAGGGAATCGTGGAAATCGTGGGGATCGTGGAAGTCGTCCTTTTTCCAGCAGTGGGACACTCACACCGGCTATCAAAAAATAAATTACAAGACGTTTGTAACCTACAACAACATTAAATAAGATTAACTAGGTTTGATTAATTAGGTTTGAGAATTGACAATTAATTCGTTAAACAATACTGTAGGTTTTTAAAATAACGGTCACTAATTTAAAAAAGATCGATCGATTATGAGGTTGAATAATTTGAGATCATGTTTAATGTTTAAGAGTTTCAGGTACAATTAAAAATAAAATATTTGTAATTCCAAATAAACTCTATGTACAAGCCTGACGGAAAAGAATTTATTTTCAACTGCTATTAAATCAGATATTTTTTTAATTACTTTTCATGTCTTCTAAAAACAAAGCAGGTAACTTTTGACATTTGAAGTAAATAAGATATAAACGGAAGACAAGATATGAAAATTATTATATGTATAATATAACACAACATGTTAAAGACGACAAACGTAACATTTAATTATTGCTAGCCTCACCATTCCTATAGGTAAATACCCGTACTATTTCAGATATAAACGAAGTCTTTACAGTAATATCAATATTTTTATGGATTTTTTCTTTGTGGCTAGAATTGTTTTCAGTTGGAAAATCGAAAGGTTGAGGAATCACACTATGAGGTCGATGTGGACCAAGACGGCGACCGCTAGTAGAGGTTGCCTCCAGCAGTAAATACTCTTCGTGCCTGAAACAACAGAAATTATATTATTTTTTTAGAACAAGCAGTCCTTAATAAAGATAACTATTTGGGCATTTTTTTAGAGATACAAAAAGTTTTTCCAAAATACTAAAGTTTAAGGTTTTTGCTACTCAAAATCACGTGCCCTTTTGATCCCACTAGGAGAAAAAAAGAGCCACTTTTTTGATTCCCATTTTGTACCTAAGAATTTTTCAAACATTCAGTAAATCGGTTACAAAATGGAAAGTACGTAAACCAACAGAATATTTTAGACGAATTTATGTTTATAGATTATTGGTAGAAATTTATCAAGTTTTAACTACCAAGATATGTTTGAAATATACGTAAACCTTAACGGATCTTTCAATATTCTTGTATCAATAGATAATATTACCAAATTGATATGACACTGTTTGAAAATTTAAAACATTTTTGTTCATTTTCGTCAATTTGTTTATCAAAGCACATATTTACTTATATACCATTCACTAATACATTAAATAGTCACTTAGAAATGTAAAGAAGCGAAAACAGGTTCCGCGGAAAAGTTTCTTAAGCGTTAGAGAATACGACATTCCCTCAAATAGGTATCAATTGTCTGAACCCTTTCAAACCACAAACATTTCGAAGACCCATTCCACTTTAAATTCCCCGAAACTCCAACGAATCTTCTTACCTTCTCACTTTAAAATTTTATGCCTTCACTACCCCAAATTGGCAAGTACGTCTTCGAGTGATACCCGCAGATTAAAGATTCAGTGAGTTCGCATACACACTTTGCCTTCATAAATATTCAGAGAAGACCTCCCACAATCAATTCTTACCGGTTGCCAGGGCAAAGGAAAAAGTGTTTGAACAGCCAAATAATACGATAGCTAGTGGAGCAGCGAGCGTTTGAATAAATATCGAGGCATCTATCGCGGAAATTATATTTGATCGTGCGTTTATAAGTTCGTAGTTGGGGTGAGCCACCGCTTTAGGGTGATTTCAGGTTGGTCCCGAACACACTCAAGTTTCGATATGTAGAAGGATTTTGTCTGTAAAGTTGAAAACTTGATCGCTCATACGGAGATAAAGTTAAAATAAATGTTAGTGAGATGAAAAAGTCTCGTATAGTTTTCGAACTGAAGAAAGTAACTAGTAAAATGTTAAAATAATGCATTATCGGCTACATTGAAAATCATTTTATCTCTTAACTTGACAAGTGAAGAAGAAATTTAGTTTTAGCTTCCTCGCCGTTTTATAAAGCAAAACATTGTGTCTTTGAAAAAATACAAAAAGTGGATAGAAAAGTATGTGGTTTATAAAATACATTGTCAAGATAAGATTCATACAATTTTAAAGGATCAGCAACACCTTGGTGAATCCCTTGAAGTTGCAAGCGCAGATATGTACATAGTTCATACGCTATGGTAACTTCTTACCTTTGAACTTTGCTACCGTAATGGTATAAAAATACCCAAAAGTCATCTATAAAGTGTGCCAAGAAAAGGCACACATGAATACGAGTAAGCGACCGGAAAGTCGTCGTTTATTCATTTTCAAATAGAATTTGTGAAAAGTAAAATTGCCTAGAGGAGAAGGGGTAGTATTTATTGTGCAGAGCTGCAGCTACTAGCTACTACTACTACTACTAGCTCTAGTTCAGAGTGATAATTTTATGAAAACATACCCACACATTTAAATTACAAATGTATACATACAAGTCAATAGCGTTTTCGAGAACTATAAAAATATTGAAGATACGCCAAAAAAAGCGGCGTACTGGATCAAGATACTGGATAAACTAGAGAAATCTGTCGTGTCTGTACAGCATATTTCTTTACACGACCGTTTTACGCATATTTTTATGTTAGCGCGAACTCAATCAACTGGATACTGATACACCAGCCGGAAGACAAACGGCGTTAAAAGAAATGAAATAAACACATTTTACTCGTACGCGTACTCTTTTATCTTTTCTTGCGTTGTGACTTGTTTATTGGTATATTTACAGCCCAAACGTGTAAAAAACTTACATTTTTCTTGAATTGTGTAACATATCTACAGTGTTACTTTAGGCACCTATACAGTGTGTTACCATGATCTAGGCTTTTACGAAAATGGATAATAATACGCATTACTAGCAATTGTTTTCAAGTGTTAACATTTGACAAATATCTAAATTGATCTAAGTTTATTTCCACCAAACGAATAATGTAACGCGTGTACTGCTTATTTTTCTAACGTTGCAAGTGTCTGCGGTCTGTCATTATCAAGTGAAAATTAACGATCTGCTTCTCAATGAAATTTTCTCAGTAAGTTGATTATTTTTAATCAAATTATGCTCGGTTTGGCTAAAAATCTGCATCGCATTCCTCGGTTTCTATAAAAGCGTGTATGATGTAACACACTGTATACTGTTAGTTCATCTTTTACATTGCAGTCCTCATTTTATTGATATTTATTAAGGGTCGTTTCATAATCCTAAATAATTTAAATAATTATCAAATTTAATAACCGGTTTCTCCAAGATCTCATAATCAGACCCCGACTTGGTGCAAATTTTTCAATTAAATTGAAAATCAGTTCACGATTTTTGGAGATGTGATATCGAGTAACATACAAAAAAATGTCGAATTGAGAACCTCCTCCGTTTTTGAAGTAGGTTAATAAACAATAATATAGGTGCCTTAAATAGCACGTTGCATGTATCCGAGAAATTAAACCGGTGTTGTACACTGAGTCCTAGTGGGTTTAAATCATAATTCCAACGTTAATGAACTTGATATTTTTTGGTTGGAATGGCATCTAATATTTAAACACAAAACATCCACAACTAAAGGGTAAAGATTTTTGTATACATATTCACTAAAATATACGTTCACTGGGATTCGAATCGTAGTTTATTTAGCCCCAACCCCAACTTAGCGGACAAGGGACGAAATAAAATAAAAGAAAATAATTAAATGTTATCCCACATATTAATCTGAGTCGAAATACGCAAAAAATAACGTTATTAGGTCTGATTATTACTAATCCATCTACTTATTCAGTCAATAATGAAAGTCGTAGCAATTAATTGAAAATATAAGTTTTTTTACTCTGTAAGCTTTTTTCCAATAATTAAATAGGATTTATCCGTTCATTACATACGACACTAAGAATCGAAATAATATGTAAGTTAGCCCTTTAAATTGATGCCTAATTACTTAAACCTACAACAACAGACTCGTCACTTACGCGTTGTCGACACTTAATAAGCAAAGAAACTAAACGTATCGACAGCAAAAGTTATTTCTTATATATTTTAATAGGTAAGTAATTATGATTTTTTTTTATGTTGGCACAACAAAGTGGCTCCACTCCACCTGATCATAAGTGAAAAGTAGAGCCCAAATCGCGGCGGCAACGAACAGGAGACAATCAGTAACCTGTTAGTTGCCACCGCATTGCTGGCCCGCTAGATGCTTCCATTACGCGATTTGGTTTTGCCAAGTTTTAAAGATTGAAATCGTATATCTTAAAGGGCTAAACCCATTACCAAACCAATCTTAGAGGCAAATTCACCAAAGCTGGCGGTGGCACGAATGGTATAAATGACAAAAATCTTTTTGTGAATTGGCCGTGCTATCATATTGACATCCACACATAGACACTTTCTGTCGCTTACTGTCTCCATTCGCCCCAGCTTTGGTGAGTTTACCTGTACAATAGTGTTCACAAATAAGCTATTTCAGTTTAAGGATGAGCATGAAACACAATGCAATACTTTGAAAATGACAGCCATGTAACGAAGAACAAAGAAACAAACCTGCTTCCGAAATTCACAGTAACATTTCCAACCGCACGCCAAATGAGGCTGTATCCTATCGCGATAAGGTAAATAATTGCAACGGGCTAGCGATACGTGCAATGCGCTTAAATGCATATAAGAATGCAACAAGGTTGTGCTGGGTCGGGACAATGCAGTTGCCAGGGGAATGTAATGATTCGATTTCTGTGGGCCAGCATATTATGCACTTTATGCAGGTTATCTGGTTCATTTTGGAACTCCTTTCAATAAAAGAGGATGATTCTTCCTTAGAAGTAAAAGTCAAGTCAAATTATTCTTCATTCAAATTGGAATAGGAATAAACTGTATTGATAGGTCTAAAGTTGCATATACAATTAAAACTACTACCGGTTCTTACCCTACACTACTGATCCGAGAAGAACTGGTAAGAAACCTTGCCGGGCTTTTTTTTTAAATTATCATAAGTACATCTTCCAAAGGCAAACATGCATTAAAAAAAGAAAACAAAATTCATTTTAAATAAATTAAAATAAAATAATAATAACAACAAAAGACATGGATAACCATTCATGACTAAGCACAATTTTATTAAACTAACCATACAGTAAAATTTGAACCACATTATTCTTCATATTTAAACGCTAACCAATGTTTACGTTTATAAGTAATATCTGATCATTTCAGAAGGTACCTAATTTACGTTACTTTTTACGTTATTTAAAGTCCTAACAAGCCCGTTACAAAATTGCCACATCTCAGCCACTAATGCATCGAAAATCCAGCGAAAAATTGCTTCGAGCTCGCAAACCTCGTCGGCAACCCTAACACAATCCTATAATGTACTCCGCAAACCTTTACTTACCGCTTCTTTGTAACAACTCGCTGCATTATTGAGCAGCTCGCTTGTGTCGCCGTTAAAAATAAATTCGCCAGCCCTGCGGTGCTCCGGATTTTATTATGGTTTTTTAGCTTCGTGAGAGAAGCACATCGGAAAAGATAACGTAACTGCATGTTGAAGACAAATTACGAGAAAAGAAGGAAGTTTATAGACGCGAAGAAGTATCTAGAAGGATACAAAGTACCCATCCTAACTAATGATAGTGTTTTTACTGAATACTGAAAGGTAAGATGAAACAGTAGGTATTTTGTATAAAAAGCGTTCAATATGTCGTATGAAAGCCACATGCTGCTGCATCTTATTTGAATGATCCATTAATTTAGAATAATCTACGTATACTACGTACGTATGAACTACGAAAATGATTTGAATCTACTTTGACATAAACAAATAAAATTTTATAAGTAATTCTATATATTTATTATGCACAGCTTTTAATTAAACACAACATTAAAACTAGAAGTGTTTATTACTCTGTGAGGTAATTTGGCTTAGTTTATTTTTAGCCATGTTTTATTAAAAGGTACCGTAAAACCATACAACTATAGTCCAGTACTACAACTATGTTCCACAAGGTCAACTCGTAATTAAGCATCAATGGAATTTTTAAACGGTTTTTATTAACTTCACCGCGTATCAACTGTCGTCGATGCTTCAAATCTTGTGATCGATTTTTCGACCACTTCTACTGCACCGAAATCAATAAGATTTGGAACTATTATCAAGTCCCCATTACAATGCAATATTATAATATTTGTATCCTTGTATCCTCAAAGCCTGATGCTGCAGACGTACTGCTTACCTTAACCGAGAGTGTTAGACACGTGAAAATGAAAGTATAGCATGTTTGGCATAATCAAATACTAACAGCCTGATCTTAAATTCCAACTCCTCACTCCTGATGCTGCAGTACTGCCTACAATAACCGCAAGGTTTATCTTTTATCGATATCTTGATTTTAAAGAAGTTCTTTAAATATTAAGTAGAAACATGCGAATTTGATACTCCAGTGTTACTGCCTGCCACAACCGCTAGGTTTAGCGATATGTAGATTTTGAAGTACTGCTTTAGATATTTGGTAGAAACATACGGATTTAATTATCATCATCATCATATCAGCTGAAAGACGTTCACTGGTGAATATAGGCCGCCCCAAAGATCGCCACAAGGACCGGTCCTGTGCCACCCGCATCCAGCGACCTTCACCAGGTCACGAGTCCACCTTGTGGGGGGCCTACCCACGCTGCGCCTTTCGGTACGTGACCGCCACTCGAGAAACTTACCGCCCCAACGGCCATCGGTTCCACGCAATCCACGTGCGACGAGCCCGCCCACTTCAGTTTAGCGATTCGAAGAGCTATATCGGTTATTTTGGTTCTGCTGCGGATGGTCTCATCTGTAATCCGATCTCGCAGAGAGACTCTTAGCATAGACCTCTCCATTGCCCTTTGGGTGACTTTGAGCCTTCTTATGAGGCCCATTGTAAGCGACCACGGTTTAGTACCGTATGTCATTGCTGCGGCCTTCCGGCTGATAGACTCATAGGGTGACAGCGTGAGTGATTCGCGTAGGGCGAGCCGTCGCGCCTGCGTCCCTCCAGCTGATAGACTGACAGCGTGAGTAGATCGCGTAGGGCGAGCCGTCGTGCCTGCGGCCCTCCAGCTAATAGAATGACAGCGTGAGTGGTTCGCGTAGGGCGAGCCATCGGGCTTGCGGCCCTCCAGCTAATAGAGTGACAGTGTGAGTGGTTCGCGTAGGGCGATCCGTCGGGCCTACGGCCTTCCAGCTGATAGAGTGACAGCGTAAGTGAATCGCGTAGGGCGAGCCGTCGGGCCTGCGGCCCTCCATCTGATAGAGTGACAGCGTGAGTGGATCGTATAGGGAGAGCCGTCGGGCCTGCGGCTCTCCAGCTGATAGAGTGACAGCGTGAGTGAATCGCGAAGGGCGAGCCGTCGGGACTGCGGCCCTCCAGCTGATAGAGTGACAGCGTGAGTGGTTTGCGTAGGGCGGGCCGGCGGGCCTGCGGCCCTCCAGCTGGTAGAGTGACAATGTGAGTGGTTCGCGTAGGGCGAGCCGTCGGGCCTGCGGCCCTCCAGGTGATAGAGTGACAGCATGAGTGGTTCGCGTAGGGCGAGCCGTCGGGCCTGCGGCCCTCCAGCTGATAGAGTGACAGCGTGAGTGGTTCCCGTAGGGCGAGCCATCGCGCCTGCGTCTCTCCAGCTGATAGACTGACAGCGTGAGTGAATCGCGAAGGGCGAGCCGTCGGGACTGCGGCCCTCCAGCTGATAGAGTGACAGCGTGAGTGGTTTGCGTAGGGCGGGCCGACGGGCCTGCGGCCCTCCAGCTGGTAGAGTGACGATGTGAGTGGTTCGCGTAGGGCGAGCCGTCGGGCCTGCGGCCCTCCAGCTGATAGAGTGACAGCATGAGTGGTTCGCGTAGGGCGAGCCGTCGGGCCTTCGGCCCTCCAGCTGATAGAGTGACACCGTGAGTGGTTCCCGTAGGGCGAGCCGTCGGGCCTACGGCCCTCCAGCTGATAGAGTGACAGCGTGAGTGGTTCGCGTAGGGCGGACCGTTGGGCCTGCGGCCCTCGAGCTGATAGAGTGACAGTGTGAGTGAATCGCGTAGGGCGAGCCGTCGGGCCTGCGGCCCTCCAGCTGATAGAGAGACAGCGTGAGTGAATCGCGTAGGGCGAGCCGTCGGGCCTGCGGCCCTCCAGCTGATAGAGTGACAGCGTGAGTGAATCGTGTAGGGCCAGCTGTCGGGCTGTCTCGAAATTAAACTTGTATAAAAATTTAAACTTGAAATTCTCAATAAACCAAATTGATTGATATATTCCTTATTGTCAGATCTCTGTTATCTAAGGTACTTATTGTATGAATAACACGTCCATTTGAGATGCTTCGGGCATTCAAGCTTACATTAACCACGACGAGCCTTTGGTTTTTATTTGTCAATCGAGAAATTAAATTTAAAAAAATGGTGTCGGATTTCTACAAATATCTATTCAGCAGAGATTCGCCTCCCGTTACACATAAAATAATGTCCATTACGTTTACATATGTGTCGTGATTCATGATGAATGCGCGAGAGTATAAACGCTACTTAGCATGCATAATTGTATTACATATTACAAACAACATCGGTTTAGTATCGCAAATTAACTTAACAATTGCACTAAAAACTTGAAAATAAAATAAGTAAAAAAAGTTTTAAGTTAAACGGTTTTTGTTGCACCAAAAACTAGAAAATAAAAATTTGTTATAACTAACCGTAGATGCAACTTTCTGTAGATTACTCACGTGAAAGTATTATCACTGTAGTTTTCCCAAGTCGGATGCTGAAAGCCACGTTTAGCCTCTATGTCAGTGGATTAAGCGTTACCTAATCGGAAACTTTTACTAAACTAAAATAAAAACGTGGGGCGTTATTATGAAGAAAGAAACATACAAGTTCAAAATATGTAATTGTAGCTTTAATTTTGCAATTAATCATCCATCTGTTCTATCACATCCACAGAGGTAAATAGCTTTTATCAAGGCCAGAACGAAACTTATCTATTGCTGTCTTGATTTATATGGGTGTTCTTAAATAACTATAGTGATTTAATCACAATTGCGTACGCCCCACGTTTTTATTTCAGTTTGGTAAAAGTTTCCGATTAGGTAACGCTTAATCCACTGACATAGAGGCTAAACGTGGCTTTCAGCATCCGACTTGGGAAAACTACAGTGATAATACTTTCACGTGAGTAATCTACAGAAAGTTGCATCTACGGTTAGTTATAACAAATTTTTATTTTCTAGTTTTTGGTGCAACAAAAACCGTTTAACTTAAAACTTTTTTTACTTATTTTATTTTACTTTAGTTTTACCTAAGTTTTTTAATAATTAATGAGGAGACTTTGTGAAATAACTGCGTCAATAATATAATAATTACATTACGGACTGATTTTTCAATCCCCAGTTAACAATAGCTGTCAAATAAATGTTAGCCCTGTCCTTTTTTGACTGATGGTTTTAAAAAAGGATGGTGATAATTTTAACTAACGGATAGGTTTATTTGAGGATTGAAAAATCAGCCCTAAATCGAAGATATTTGACTTAGTTTTGGATCATAATTGGGAGCTTTTGGACTATAGTTGGGTAGTTTTACGGTACCTATATATGATAGAATTGATAGATACATACTATTCTCGCAATAAATTATAGATCTTCTATAATATACTAGCAAGGATGTGGAACTAAAAATAGAAATTTCTAATTTATTACACTCATTATTACAAATTTCAATGATTAGGGAGTTGAATGAACCACTTGTGATTAAACAAATCGAAAAAATGATTGGCCTTAATTTGTAATATCTAAAAAGTAGCCAAAAAATAAGTGCACATCTGTTGCCTATAAAGTTCTAAAAGGATCAATAAAATTTCGTAAAATAATACTAGGTGCTACCTACTACTACCTACAACCACTTAAACATGAACCAATTCCCAAAATAATCCTCTAGAACAAGATAATGCAGGTATTTTTAGCATTACTGTAATGTAAATGAAATTACTATAACGAAAAACTGAGTATAGTTCGGGAAATATAATTTGACCGACTGTTATATTACTTACGACCTTTTGTTTTGCGTTAACACTTACTTGACAATCAGCAGTCTAGCACTTTTCTATTGTTTATGATGCAAAGCAAAAGGTAAGTAACATAAGGGTCGGTCAAATAATACTTCCCGAACATTAAATAAAAGATGAATACCTGAGACGTGCAGCGGCGGCGCGCGGTACACATGTTGCGCGTCACGTTCGCGCTCAGGCGCGCGATCGAGCTGCGCGCGGACCACGCTCGGACGCTCCGTGCCTTCTGTTCGCTGCACGGCGCGCGTAACGTTCGCCCGGCGCGCTGCAACACGCCTTAGGTTAGATGGATTGGTGATTTAGATGACGACTTTGGTACAGTCACAGTCAGTCAGTCGACAAAAAAGTCTCTTTGTCTCGTCATGCGACAGCATGAGCGTTCGTTGCAACCGAGTTTCTATGTGTATCGCGCATCCGTGGTAAGCTGTTTGCACTTGTGCACTGTAAAGGAGACTTTTTTGTCGACTGTACATATCTGACAAATCAATTTGGCAGTAGAAGAAAATAAAAATGCATAGTATATAATAGTATTTTAACCCACAAAGGACTAGTTTTTTTTTTATTGTAGTGTTTATACTTAATTCATTTGTCAAATAATTCAAAGGAAATGGGGTGTTAGGTAACTACTAGCATGTATTGTATGTAGATGGACGAAATGAGCTTACGCCTAAAATTAATAATATAGTCTGCAGTACTCTAATTGGACTTACCGTACAGGAAAACCATTGATATATTTTTGGTATTTCGTACTTTAAACCAGTAATAATTCCTGAAAGCATCGATATTGATTGTTACTAGATAACGTATACCTATAATAATATTAAGTTGAATACCTAATACATAAATATTTATTATATAGGTTAGGATTGGTTAGATTTCAATTATGTTTGAAAAAAAAGAAAAAAAAAGTTAAAAATAATTATACGGCGCTTGTCATGGTAAGCCCTAGGAATTATAACAAAATATTTATTACACAGGTCGACATCTATCGATGAATACTTCTCTATAAGGCATGCACAGGCATGTACAGTCAGAGCTTTCGGAGCGATCACGGTGCAAAAAATATCTTAACATGCATTTTAAAGTATTGACAATAGAGGCATGCTCAGATTTATGTGAGTACCCTGACAGCTCCGATATATCTGATAGCAGCTGTAGGTAGTTATTATTAAACCGCGATTAGAATGGGATTCGAAAGTACTGTTGCCACAACAGTGTATAAGTCAATCTAGGATATACTCATAGTTATATTCATATATTTATACTTTAAGTGCAAAGACTTACAGACAATAGATTGATTAATCACTCACT
>JALPQI010007132.1:0-52276 GCA_025490895.1 Thaumatotibia leucotreta | reverse complement strand
ATGTTTAGACTTTACATGTTTGTTTACGGTACCTTTCGGATGACTACCAAAAATTAAGCACATTAACAAGTTTTGATCGGTGGGGAAATAGGTTTTCATTTTTTTGGTATCATTGTTAAAAAAATAGCTGAGTATTGAGTAAGAAGGTCAATTTGTTTTTATAAATGGTATAATTATTAATTAAACATAATCTTGACTTAATCAGCAGTTTCACTTTGTAAAATATCACTTTTTTCATCATATTTATTTTCAAAACTACAATTTATATACATAGATTAAGTACTGATTTTTCAACCCCCAGTTATAAGTATCTGTCAAATAAATGTTAGCTCTATCCTTTTGTGACTGATGACCTAAGATAAGGATGATAATAATTTTAACTGACGGATACTTTTAACTGAGGATTGAAAAATCAGCCCTAAATCTAACCTATATCTAAGATTGACCCTTGTGGCATTGTACCGAGGATGCTGGCGGCATTTCCTCGCTGTATCACTCGCTCTATCAAAATATCACTATTTTAATAGAGTTATAAATCGTTGATGAGTAGGTATACGGGGATGCGAGAACGGGTATAGTTCGAGAAATATTATTTGAACGACTGTTATCTTACTTATGACCTTTTGTTTTGCGTTAACACTTACTAGACAATCAGCAGTCGAGCACTTTTCTTTTGTTAATGACGCAAAACAAAAGGTCGTAAGTGAGATAAGAGTCGGTCAAATAATATTTCCCGAACTATACCTATATGGATTCAGTTCTTAAGCGCTGAAGTGACGAATGCCGAGTGATAATAAGGTACCTACTAAAGTTACAAACTTGACTACGTATCTACTTTTGGGCTTTTGAAGACAGTTGAAAATAAAACGAAAAATACTTTACACATATATAAGAGGTTAGTACAGTCAAGTGCAAAAATAAGTATCGAAAGAATCCGTTCATAAATATGTTACGACGTTCTTATTACACAGAATTAGAGTGCACTGGGACATATTTTTGAACGTTTTTGTATACCCCTTATTTTGTCTTCGACTGTACAATGAGTAAATAAGAAATTGTGAACGATTGTGAAAGTAAAACCCAAGCCGAAGTCGCGCGAAGGTTCACACGAGTTCATAATTCTTGTACCGCCCGTGGCACACACAATGTTTTTCATCACACCTGTGAAGCAAGAAAAGCGAATAAAACAATGTATTTTCACAAAACTACTCCAAAATGTCTAAATCATTTCTCAAAATCAGGGATGACTTAAATTTATCATTTTTATAACAGAAATCCCGGCGCGGCGCGCCCGCCGCCCGCCTGCATGGGGCGGCAGGCGCCGCGCTAGTGCAACGTAATGTTGTATGAAAATCCTTGATCGCCCTTGGGGGTAATGATGCATCTACGTCGCGCATCGCCGCAGCGCATTGGCGCACTTACCGAACAGGGTGCTTAGCCAAGTTGCCAAGCGCTAGCGCTTAGTAGCGTATCGTAGTTTTCCCTCTCTGTCACTCTTTCATATTAGAGCGAAAAAGACAGTTAGCTGCCTTTCGTTTACAATTAACGATTAAGCGCTAGCGATTGGCAACTTGGCTAAGGATCCAGGTGCGATGAAAAACTATATGCATATACGTAACTTGGATTTACCATATCGCAGTAATAAAGGTACATTATATTCCAGTACATTGTTGTTTATCGAATAGCCATTCAGTGCAAGCTAATGATGCGTTACCAGGCCATCCAAAATGTCGACTCTAATGCAGCACAAAATGGAGCAAAATATAGGAGTATATAACAATAGGTACCTATGTATGAAATATCTAATTCAGCACGCTCAATTTGCGCTGTGGATTTCATCTGGATTATATTTCCAGTATTTTTCCCATAATAATGGCAATTATCAGTCGGGCGGGTCATATGATGGCAGCTTACCGTACCTTAAGGGCGAAGAGACATTTATCAGCATGTGTACGCATTTTGTCTATAGAAAATGTCTGTTTAGTATGGGACCGCGTCCAGCTTTCCGCATGCGTACGCATGCCTACACGTTTCATACTAAACGGCCAATATCATTAGACAAAATGCGTACGCATGCTGATATATGTGTCTTCACCCTAAACACCTACCGTAGCTTGTGGATTTCTCTGAATCTAGAAGAATTTAATTGTGTATACACGACAGAGGGACACAAGTATGCTTAGCACGTACGTCACTATGTCGCCGCGAGATAGATTTTCTATCTTTTACTACCTATACGAATAAAAGAGGGATGGATAGTTTATCTCGCGGTGACATAGTGTCGCATTAATCCTGTGCTAAACCTCCTGGGGACAACGACAATTGAACCCCGGCAGCATAAAAATATTTTGTAGTATTATGCCAATCTCAAATACAACAAGAAAATATTTTTGTCAAATAAATGTTCTTGCTACAAAGTAGTAACTAATAACGTATAAAAAGTCTATAAAGTATAATAAAATGCATTATTTTATATGTTACAAACTTACTTTCCGTAAAAATATAATAAACCCAATATCTAAGCGGATATTTAAGGTAGAAAATATTTTTTTAGTACAGATGGTGCCTTTTTTTACGCGCTAGTGCGAGAAATGGCTCATTTTACGTCAGGTCCAAAACTTTGGAGGGCCACCTGTACTAAAAAACGTCGTACGAGACACGTACAAAAAGGAAATTCGTAACTCGTGTCGATTTAAAACACTCCCTTTGGTCGTGTTTTAAAACATCGCCACTCGTTTCGGATTTCATGTTTGTCGCACTCGTGTCGTAATGTTCTATTAAAGTTCCTCTTGTAAGTAAGTATTGGCCCTTGATGCCAATTATTTGCTATTATAATATTTGGAATAATGTAACAAGCCTATTCATTTTATAAAAACCTGAAATTCAACTTGCCATTTCTGTCATAGAAATTACGGAAAGCCGTTCATTATTTATCCCCCGTGGGAAAAAAAGAGAAAAAATCCAGCCCCACATTGTTTGTTGACAGATGCCCACAATAACGTCCTCGGTTCGTTTCGAATTTCCTTGTTTTTCTTCGATAACGAAATATGTTGCCGCGCGAACAAAACATTTCATGCCGCACGCCTAAAGCAAAGGTGTAACGAGAAAAATAACATATTGTCACTCGGAATCCTATTTTAACCTTTGTAAAGTGTTATGAAAGTATGTAGCTTTAGGCCGATGTAATGTCTACCTTTACTAAACGCTTTAGTATGTATTACGTTTTAAGTACATAAAGCGAAAACAAATGTGTCGATGAAAATTCAATACATCTACAACTACATATTTTTCAAGAAAATTCAAATACTTACTTAGAAACTAGTTATAATATGAATTAATCGAAGTGGATTATTATTATACGAAGATAACGACTTTTCTATTAGGTATTAAGTTAAACAATAATTTCAAAGTGATCCTTCGAACATACCTCGCTGTAAGGCTGCCCTATATCAAAACCTAGTAACTGCTTCAGACCAAATTTTACAGGAGAGCAAAAAAACATAAAAGTACCTGCCAAATTTTTTTTTTTTAAATAATAGATAAAAAACGGAACATAAATCGGTTGAATACTAATCACTGTATCAATTAACATCGTAATCATATAATTTACTCGTAATACGCACGTTTTATATCCCTTACTAACTTTGAAAACGTATTCAGCCATATCAATTTCGTCCATATCCCAAGTTCAATACCTAGTAAGGGCCCTTACTAGGTATTGAACCATTATAAACTGGTAGTACCGTCATCAAACTCAAAAGATGTTCTAAATTAAAACCTAGCGTTTTTTTCTGTTAACATAATTGATGGTTTTAAATGAAACGAGCACATTAAGAACAAGATATTTATTAAAAAAATACTTATCACTGTATCAATTAACATCGTAATCATATAATTTAGTCTTAAATTTCAAAAATTAATTGGCGTCACCCTGACCACCATGAACTAAATCAATAGATGCGTTGTTAACTGGAAGATCATTCCAGAAAGATTTCCTCGAATCCGGCCGGTAATGCCTCTGGGGCTTGCTATGACAGCAGGGCTGGACTTCTCGTTGACTTTCGGCATGAGGAAGTCCAGCTCGTATAAAGGCTCTTTGAATCTGTAATATTAATAATAACATGACAACATATTCAATTAAAAGTTAAGATGGAAGAATATGAATGTCAAACCTTGTTTACCTTGTTTTTTTCTTTGCCATTCATACTGGTTTTCAGGTTCGATTGTTTATACGGTGGGATTAATTTTTTCAAAACATAACATAATATCTTATATTAAATATGCATTATTTGAATTTATGTTGTTAAATTATGATGAAGTACCCCAATTTAAATGCTTTATATTTGCTTAAAGTGCTTTTGTAGTATATTCATAATAAATAAATAAACATTATGGTACAATCGTACATAAATCGACCCTAGATCCACAGTAAGCTCAATAAAGTTTCTGTTATGGGTACTAGGTGATAATACATATGTAGTATAATAGATGCTTTAAAATAAATAATTTATATAAATATATTTATTGCTAGACTATGCTAGTTTTTATCCACATTAATACACCTTTATTTAGCAGATATATTATAAGCCTTTATAAACTCACAACAATATGCACTAATTAATCTGAAAAACTACTATTAAATGTATTTGTATTCAATTGATTTATAGCTTTGTACCGAGTTGACAAAAACAAAAGATGGACGGCAAACAGGCAAAATGACCCTATGAGGCTATGACTAATGACAATAAAATAGGACAAAATAGGACCCTAGTAAAATAATAAGCCATTACAGGAATGTGGAGGTATTTATATTAGTATAGTTTATTTTGCGTTTTGGCTACTGTTGTTATTAATAGTTGCTTCTATCAGGCGTTTCGATCTATGAAACTGTAAATGACGTTTCATTTTGGACAACGATGCAACATAACTATCAAACCACACAAAATTTCAATTGGCACGCGTGTGATTGCGCTAGCGCATCGCCGCGGACTGACTGAACGCACATACTCTCCACGACCCGCGCGCCCCTCGCACTACGATGCTCAGATCAAAAACCTAGTATGGCTCATTGACCAGGCCAATACCTAGTATGTCCAAGCGACTTACTAAGTTTTGATATGGGATATATGCCTTACTAGGATTTAAACTGGTAAACCGTTACTAGACATGCGACTTACTAGGTTTCAAGGCATTTAAATCTCCGGTAATAAAGCCGATTTGCGAGCTGGTGTATTTGTAGTCAGTTGCGGACTTACTAGGTAAGTCCAAAAACATCAAAAAATTATTTTTTAAGAATTTGACCCTTACTAGGTTTTGATATAGGGCAGCCGGATGTGATCTTATTTACACCATAAATAATGTTATTGTATTTTATTTCAATTCCCGCCGCCGTTGCATTCAGACGAGTATTTAAAAAGGCAACAAGAAAGGTAATTTTCTCACACATACGATTTTTACTCCGATTAGAAGTCGTTTTATTTGGTTTTTATTTTAGTAGATATTATTTTTTGCGCTTAAATTATTGTCTTAAAATATTACTTCGTTCTCATGACATGACAGTACGAGTAATGTGTTTACCTACACAAAAACCATATTATCAGACCGAAAATAAACAGACGTTAAAAAAACTTTCTTATATTTTAAAAAAGAAAACTTCTTGAAACAAAAACTCGATATTTGACTTTTTCTCTGTTGTTCTTGTCTAACAAGAAATTGTATGAACGGCGCTAACTGATGCGGGCGAGTGCGATGAGCCGGACCCGCGAGCGTGCGCACGCGACGTTCGTCCGCAACAATATTACACGGTTTAGTTCTTTAAATCTTTTCTAAACTTCAAATTTTAATTTTGTTACACATCATCATCAGTAGACCCCGGATTGTTGTCGCGGTGACGTCACAATAGGGTGATTTGGGGAGTAAATGGAACGGTAGAACAAAATGATACATAAATTATAAGATAAGATAATAATAAGTGACACATTGTGTAAATGAATACGAGATTGTACTTATTATTTTATGGTATAAATAAAGCAGTTTTTATCTGAGGTTACAAACCTTATACTTAAGTCTAATATTTATGTATGTTCCATTTACTGAACAGTGGAACGAAATTATTATTCGACCGGTCAGTTTTTTGTCGAAAACTAATAAATTTATTATAAATAAATTCACTGGATTTTTTTTATTGTGAATTTATTGATATTTATTCGTTTACGTACCTATAGTAAATAAAATAATGTTTTCTTTGGTGAAACTAATATAATTTTTATCTTATCTTATAATTTATGTATCATTTTGTTCTACCGTTCCATTTACTCACCAAATCACCCTATCGTGACGTCACCGCGACAACAATCCGGGGTCTAATCATCAGCCTAAGTATATCATTGCTCTGCTGCTGGATAACGGCCTATGCGTATGGACGTATTAGGAGGTTGTGCCCATAATTACCACGCTGGGCAAGCGGGTTGGCGGTCGCAGTAGTGTGTCCACTATGATTCATGATGCTGTAGCCCATCATCAATCTTCATTAAATAAATGGTCAGTGATACTTGAATCCCGTAGCCGACTCTTACGCCACCCACGGGAAGAGTTGGGATGGTGACAAGAAAATGTATTCTTACATGGCATCATATGATGCTGTGAATATTGTTACATTGACTCTTAAATCCAGATTTGATTACCACAAATACGTAACATTGAAGGCTGTAATATTGAGGCAGCGACGTAGTGCAAGCTTAAGTCTAAGGCCTGCAAATTACCAAAAGCGCCATACATGTACCTAGAACAATTGAAGAGATCCCTCGATTTCTCCAAGATCCCATCATCAGACCGCAACTTGGTGCCAACGGGACCATCTCGGGGTAATACACGTTCGATCACAAAAATAAATTTTAAAATCGGTTCACTATTCTCGGAGATATCGGGTAACATACATACAACATAAAAAAAAAAATCAGTCGAATTGAGAACCTCCTCCTTTTTTGAAGTCGGTTAAAAAGAAAACGAATGCGCGTGGCCTGAGGCCGCCGGACGCTCGACGCTGCGCTCGCCACTCAGCTATGCTATTCTCTTATTCACACATTCGACGCTGCGTTCGTCAACGAGCTCGGCGTCGAGACAGCCTTGTCTAAAATCCTAACTTGTTTTATTTGACATTAGGAATCGAGGCCGTGAGCGAGGTTGTGGGCGAGTTCGTCGCTGTTTTTCGTTAGAGAATACGAAGTTCGTACATTAAACGTCAAACTCTCGACGCAGTGTAGTTCCAGCTCACGCCGCATTCGTCGCCGAGCACTAGTGTCGTTTAAAGTACATTAGTGAATACCATTTTTAGGCTCGACGCTGCCGCAGCGCTGACAGCAAGGCGGTTTCCTTAGTGAATAACACTACAGGCCTTGCACTAAGGTCACATGAAAGATCGTTAGTTGATAAAGGGAGCCATAAACTCACTGCATCTTAAAAGGTTCTCTATTACACATTGGAACAAACAACAAGCCTGCACTATCCTCGCAGAACGAGATTGTTCTTCTACTTAAAAGTTTGAAACAGAAGTCTAGGCTGTTATTCTAGACCAGTTGGTTCGAGTTGGGAGATAAAGTAACCGCCGTATCCATTACGGTCGACTACTTTCTCGTTTGTAACAGCAGTTTTAAAGTAGTATTTTGGTACTAATAGTTATTAGGAATAGTTGCTTAATCTTCTTTACGGTAACTGATGAGCTTCATATTGAATAAGATCAAACTTACAAACAAAAAGTTTTCATTTTCATTTAAAGGGTTCCGTAGTTAACTAGATGCCGTGTGGTGACGGCAGTAAGAATACATTTGTCGCCACCCAACTCGTCCTGCGGGTGTCGTAAGAGTCGACTAAGGGATTGAAGTGTCACTGACCACTATTTGATAAACGATTGATGATGGGCAGCAGCGTCATCATAGTGGACACATTACTGCGATCGCTAATCCGCTTGCCCAGCGTGGCGATTATGGACATTTTCCTTCTAATGCGTTTATACGCATAGTTAATAGGAGAGGCCTACGTCCAGCAGTGGGCTGATGATGATGATGACAATGAGTCAACTAGATAAACCCTTATAGTTTCGCCATACAGTGTGTTAACATGAGACTGCAGATTTTTAGCCAGACCGTGAACATTATTCGATTCAAAATGCTAATTTTAAAAGTAATTAACTTTCTAAGAAAAGTTAATTGAGAAGCAATGTACTTCAAAATGAATCGTTAATTTGCACTTGACAATGGCAGATCGCAGCCACTCATAACGTTTGACAACTAAGCAGTACACGCGTTACATTGATCGTTCGGAGGAAATAAAATTAACTGTACGGTCAATTTAATTATTTCTCAAATGTTAATAATTGAAAACGATTGCTAGTAATGCGTATTATTACCCATTTTCGTTAAAGCCCGGGTCATGGTAACACACTGTATATCTGTCTGCCTGTTTGTCCGTCCGTTCCCGGATAATCCCAATGACCGTTAGTACATGAAAGCTGACATTTGGTACCTTGTCAGCCTCCGTAGCCTAGTTGGTAGCTCTGCCTACGAAGCTGGAGGTTCCGGGTTCGAATCCCGGCGAAGGCAATATTTGTGTATTTATTTATCACAAATATTTGTTCCTTGGTCATGGCTGTCTATGTATTGAAGTATCTATATGTATCTATCTATTATATATATCGTCGCCTGGTACCCACAACACAAGCCTTAATTTGAGCTTACCGTGTGACTAGGTTGATTTGTGTAAGATGTCCCAAGATATTTATTTATTTTCGTTTTTAGGGTTTCGGAGTCAACTAGATAAATCCTTATAGTTTCGCCATATCTGTCTGTCTGCTCGTTCGTCCGTTCCCGGATAATCTCAGTGACCGTTAGTACAAGAAAGCTGACATTTGGTACCTCTTAGATGCATTTTCCTGAGTCTTAGTAAACAACCTTCATAGCTTAGTTGATGATAGTGACCCTGCTCACGAAGCTGGAGGGCCCGGGATCGAATCCCGGCAAGTAACCTACATTATTTGTGTATTTATTTAGGTATCACAAATATTATGTTCCTTGGTCGTGGTGGCCTATTTATTTGAATATTTATATTTATTATATTGACGTTTGATACCCACATCGCAAGCCCTAATTGAGCTTACCGTGGGTCTAGGTCGATTTGTGTAAGATGTCCCAAGATATTTATTATTTTAAGTAGATAAACATTATAAAACTCTCATCTTCTATTTTTAGAGGCTCAAAAAATGCCTGCCAATAGAAAGTGATTAAGGCTTTAATTATTATTTGCGGCAAAAATGTCTAGACCCACGGCCATCAGTTGCAGAGACAAATTAAAATTCACTTATTAATTAGGTCATTAAAATATTCAAGTGCCCTTTAAGTTTTCTTGTTCACATCAAGTATTTCATGTAATTCTAATAATGATTATTCAGTGATTTTTGCCTCGTTTAAGTGAAGCATAAATCAACGAATTCTAGTAGTATTTAATATTTTAAATATTTATCAAACGGGTTACTCACGTAATTTAAGTCGATAATTGCCGATAGTCACGGCCACCACCCGCTCTAGTAGAGCGCAAGCCCGCAATACACGTCGGGTTTTGGTCGCGGGTACTCCGTGATGAGGATCCTCTAAATGGATCGAACATGTCGAGCATGTGAGTAACCCGTTTGATAAATATTTAAAAATGTTTGAGTCTCACGTTAGTTATAATTCTAGAATTCTAGTAGACTTAGATTAACATTAAAATAGTGACTGGAAGTCGTGAAAGCTTAACACATAATTTTATACGTTTTTACAGATTTATAATTATATGTACCTATAATTATTTTTTTCCTGTAATAATCATTGAATAGAAGATATTTTTCATACTATAAATTAAAGAATTAGAAGAAAATTTAAAGAAATTTACTATAAATGAACACATATACAAATAGCTACTTTTTGTTTTATTCATTTCATGATAACTTAATTGATCTCGAAAAGTAAATCCGATCACAGTCCAAGTGTCAAAGACATCAAAACGAACCACCAAATTATCGGAATAAGTTTATTATATTAATAACGGTTTCAGTCGAAAGGTTATTTGTCAATTTCATAAGCCAATTAAGGTTGATAAATAATATTATGGATCTACGAATCGGGAGGTCGTTGACCTGGAACAGTACTACATTTAGGTACCTGATAAAATTATGAACGCCCTTGAAATAAGGTTTAAACATTTGGAGTTAACAGTATGGTCGACATGCAATCATATCTAATAATATGTATACATTTCAGTGCGTATGTCTGAGGCATAAGAATCGAAATCGTTGACTTTGTTTTGGAGTTCGTACTGAAGCGTGATTTTTGAGGGAATTAGGCTATGCACACAATGGTGTAATGGCAACCTAATTACATCTACTAAATATATACGTATGAAAGTTAAATAAAGATATACTTGTCTTATCTTACAAAAAATTAACTGAAGTGTTGGAATCAATATATTTCCACTAATGGCACGCAATAAATTTTAAGAACGGACTTTTAAAATTAGAGATAATGAAAGTGCACAAGTAATAAATAACCTAAAACAACACTCTTGTACAAAATGCTTTGGACATATTTATGGCCAATACTTATTGCTAAGTGTGTGAAAATACAAACAAAGACATTTCGAGGAATGCACCAAGAGGAAGAACTATAAAAATACACCAATAATTGTTCAACAACCTTGGCATAGGGTCTATTATGCAATGTAGATCCTACTCAGTTGTTTTTACTTTTACAGCCCCGCAAAACATCTGTAAGCAACTCCGGAGTTGAGGGCGGCACCAACTGACGAGAGAGATGACGATAACTTACGGTCTAAGTGAGAGCAAGACGAAACACCCCGCGGTTTGGGGATAGAAAAATCCTAGAGGAGTGACAAGTGAAGATAATCCTTGTGGTGTTGTGTTAGAGTCTAAGATTATATTTTGTAAAAAGTGCCATAGTAATTAAGTTTACCTAATTTTGTTAAAAATTAAGAGAGGACACTTCGATTGGAGACTGGGAGAAAGCGTGACGCGAGTTCTTTCGATATTTTTGGAATATTACTAGATTAATTATCTAAATCGTACATTAGAATCAGTGGTTGCCGATCCAGTATTCACAGCTAAGTGTTTTATTACCAATTGTGTTGTGTGCATTCTAAATAATATAATGTAGATCATATTTTATTAATTAAATTGGTTCAAATAATATAGGTACTATAACGTACCTTGTAAATAATTGGTTACATTAATATTGACCACTTTTATGATAATAACTGAGTACACACGACATACCTTTTATGATTGTTCTGATTGTCCTTGTGTGATATTTGTGTATAGAATTATAATATTGTGTTGGGTTCGATTCCCGATATTTAAATACCTAAGACTTGAATAAGTGATTATGACATTGTTGTACTTTTATGTCATGATCGGAGATTGTACGTCACAGTGTAGATCAGTAATATCTTATTGATCCATTTATGTGTTGTTCTATAACCACTGTGTATAATTTAACATTGTGATTATCAGATTATGATTGATACATAATCATGATAATATTTAAACGAGTTCGATCCTCGTTGAATTGATATTAGCCAAAGAACCTTATATTGGATTGTTTTACAAACAGGGGGTTCGAATCCCTAGTTACTGATATTTCTGAGAACAGGCTAAAATATTGTGGACACTTAATGTTGATGTCAATTTAATATATAACAGACTTATTTCTGTGTGTATGGAGTTCTTAAATATAATTTAATTCTCTGAGTGTTATATTATACATTATTGTCTTGGAATTTTCATTCAAGAGGTTTTAATTGTAATTAATGTTACGGTGTAATGTAATAATTATTATTATTTACTTAGCATAAATAATACTTGCTTTTGCCGGGTTTTTCTGGGTTTCCCTGGTTTTAGCAAAATATATTGAATTATGTTCCCAGAAAAGGAAGGTGTTTAGGTACTTTTGCTTTGTGTAAATTTAAAGAAGTAGTTTTATTTGGTATGATAGTAATTGTTAATTTTCGTAATAGTCTAGTAATCTTTAATAAGGTTAAAGATTTTGTTATGTATTTAAAACTTAATAGATCGAATAGGAACACACCTTTCCTTACTAATTTGCGATAATATATTCAAATTTTATAAATCGCCATGTGACTTATCAATCAATACCCCTACTTACCTCAGACCTTACTTATTACTAAGCAATTATTTTCACAACTATTTGATTCCCTTAAGAAATAAAGTCGAGCCCGAATTAAATACACGTCAGATACCATTACACGTGGCGCCGCGTGACCAAGGATCTAGACTTTGTGTTAACAATACATTTTGATGTGAGTGATGTAACACAACTAGAAAAGAATCTGTGATTACTTTAAAACTAAAAATAAAACACAACGTAGGAAACCTAAAATGAAATATGACGATCACAACATTACTGTTATTTCTACTCGAATTATGACGAAGGGAAATTCTGACTTATTCTTGCGGGTGAATTTTATAAACTTATGCATATTCCGAAAGTCTGAGAGGGGTGTGTATTCGACCACAGTTTCTTTTGATATTTAAACAAAGGAAAGTTTTAAGTATATCTATTTATATGGTAGATATTATACAAAAACCTAAGTCTATTATTAAAGTCTGAGAGGGGTATATATAATTGAACTTTAATTAAATTTTAATTGTTGGTTGCATATATTTTAAATTTAGAACTTACTGAATGAGGATTCCAAGACATTGTTTTAATTGTTATGTGATTTATGTATTATATTGTGTATCTGTGTACATGTAAGTAGGTACTAGGTGACCACTTGACCAGCCAAATGCTCAATTATTACCTTATTAGGTTATCTTAACTTTTATTATTCATACTAAGGTAACTGTGAATATTTCTTTAACTAAAATTAGTTTCTTTAATTTTAATCGGTGTCTTTAACTTAATCAGTGTCTGATATCAGGAACGGATACAATGGTGTAGACGCTGTAGACGTATTATTGAAAACGTCAAATTTATTTGAAAACGGGATCAAACTATGTTCTGCCATTTATTGATTAAATAAATTCTTTACAAAAAGAAAAAAAAATACAAAGCAAAATACGTCGTATGTACGTTAATAGTCTACTTTTCGCGAAAAGGGAGACAACTATCTATGTTTTTCTAAATTAATTACGTAATTGAATTATTTAAATATAAATGCCGCATGCCGACGCAAATGATATTTCATACGAATATTTAGTGGCATCGATGCGTAAAGTAATGGATTCAAGCAGTAAACAATGGCGCAAAATTAGACCATTATAAAATTGAGTTAAAGCGGCGACCTTAACTAAGTCCTTGTATATTCACTTTTCTATGTTTGTATCCACATACTCATTATTTATTCACTTTTAAATAGACCTTGTTATCCAAAAAGCACGTTGTTGAATATGTGACAATATTTTGCGAGTCAATTACAAGTCGCTGATGGAAAGGATTAATTATGCAAACAATTAACTTTATTTTTGCATACATATTTTATATTTAATGCACATTAAATTTATCTAGCAATTTTTTTCTTGAAAATACTCTAATATAACATTAATTTATTCGAAAATCATATAAGAAAATGAAAAAAAAAAAAAATCTCACGTCACATAACTTTGCGCTAATATATACTAAACAATCTCGATATAAACCCTAGATCAAGGTTCACAACATTATTGAAAAAAAAAAACAGAAAAGTAATCCAATTATTCCATTAGAATTGAGATTATCTTCCAATTCTTCCAAAATGCGCTAAAAAGGTTAAAAGGATTCTTATTAGCCACTCCAATACCTATAGCATCATGAAGATGAATAAATCCATAATAAAATAAAACCTCACTAGACTCTTAACTTGTTGTGATAAGGAACTCCTAAGACTTAAAAAAATGTTTCTTTTACCTTTGACTTTGTTGTAAATCATTGTCAATTTAACTGACTAAAATGCAAGTCCTGGTACAACGTTACGAGCCGCAATAGAAGCAGTAAAAAAAACAGCTATCGAGAATAATTACGGCTTAATAATTTAAATAAAACACATTTTGTACATTTGCCGCTAACTACAGCTTATTAGGCTGATTTAAATATCACATAAATAATCATCATCATCATTAGCACACAGTCATCCGTAGCTGGACATAAATAATAAATAAAATAAATATCATAATATTTATTCGACGATAATTAATCACGATCAATTTAATCTTGACTAAATGTAAATTTAATTACGAAAGACATAATAATATACTATCTCGATTATGACATATAAATATCATAATAAATGAATACATATTTAATTGACCCAGTGACCTTTTCTGTAATGGGAAATAAAAGGGAAATCGTTTTGTTGAAATTAAAATTACAATAAATGAATAACAAAAGGTCTTAAGCTTTTGGTGTTGTAAACCAAATACGTAAATACATACATAATAAATTGGTTTGTCCACTTTAATTTACTATAATAGAAAAAAAAATAAACCACATAATACCAACATACAAAAAAAAAATGAGGGTTGATTTGAAATTATTTACATTACTATAACCTACATACTACAATATTTTATTACGTACTTGAGTTAATTAGAAAATTTGAACTTACAATAATGAATCGTAATTGGTAATAAAATAAACCTTAACAAGATCAGCGTACCTGACCATTTGATAAACAACTAGAATTGACCACAGGCAGGAAAGCTCCGAAGTGTATTGATAGTTTTGACGCGGATGTAGAGGCGATCTAACCAGTCCGGGGAAAGCTTCTACGGACGCAATTTCAGGGGTTTTACTTTCATCTCAAACACAACTTGCATTTTAATACAAGACCTGCCTTAGTGTGATTTACAAACGAATTAGTAATTACAGAGAGGGGAAGAAACTGCAACATACGCATAATAGGGCCTGATTAATTGCCAGTACACTTCGGATGTTATACGACTTGCGGAGGGAACATTGTGACCGCCGTACTTATAATGCCGAGGGTTTAAAATGAGTGGCCACTCAATGACATACGGTTCAAAACCGTTAATTACCAAAGGTACCTTATAACACCAACTGTATACCAATCACTTAAACAAAAAGAAAATATACGCCTGTGCTAGTGCTTGAATGCACTCAACAACCCTACAAAAAAAAAAGAAACATGTCGATCCTTGCGGATTTGACCAATGCATTACTTTTTATACCAACTTATGTGGACACATACTCTCCGTGGGTAACAAACGTGGTCAGTTTTAGAAGTTTTGGCGTTGCTGTGACACAGGCTCGGCCTAGTCAACCTAATGTGTAATGTCATTTACGCTTAGGATGGAATGTTCTTGCGCCTCATCTTTGCCGGACGCGGTAAAGCTTGAGAATTAATTACTCTCGTAATAGACGAACGATGGTTATAGCAGCACATATCTACTCCATGAGGAAATGACTCTGCGACGTGTGGTCAAGGTTTTTGTTTGTTCAAATTTATGTAGATTGATGGTCATTGGACTACAATCAAATTGTCGTGATTTAACAGATATTATTATTAAATAACCATATCAGAAAAACGAAGAAATAAAAATACCTACAGGTTTTCAGCAATTTCCTACATTGTACAATATTAACAAAAATAATACAGTGCCATGACTGCATAATATTTATTTTATACAAAAATAATGTTCAGTAACATGTGCTTTATAGCATTAATGTTTTGGATTTGAATTCAATGAATTATATATTTTACATGAGTATTATTTATTTTAGAAATGATAAAAATAATGGACCTTTTATTATTTATAAATCGCAACACAAATGACGTAAATGACCATAAACAGGGTTTTCATAGAAAATTAGCGATTTGAGTTCTTGATATATTATATCGGTACTGTTGCGAATGTGTATCAACTTCTGCCGTGAAATATTAAAATAAAAATAATAATAAAATTTTATAACTGCCACAATTATTGCATATATTTAAAGATTTATACAACAGAAAACAAGACCTCTTGACTATATTATGAAAGTCGATAATGAATGTATATATTTACCATCATTGATAAAATTTTAAATTAAGTATGGATGAGGAATAAAAAAACAAACCAATTATACATTTCATGTAATTAACAATTACTATTATGTCAAAATGATGTGTGAAATCTCTGGCCAGAGTAGAGGTGATTTTGAATGAAGATGAATGTGTGTATATCAAAAGTGATGACTGCTGCGATATAATTATAAAAACCTATTTGAATGAATGTGTCTTGAGGTTTAGTTTTCATATTATCCAATTAATTGACAGAATATTATATGAGATTAATATTGCATAAAGACTTGTAACTGTAATGATTACAAAGTGAATGTCTAAGATACGGTTTATATATATTTTTATTACACTACAAATACAGCATATTTTCAATTGGTATTGAACACGACGATCATAGTTATTGGGTTTATTCATAAATATATTTACTACTATGATTATGTTAAGATTAATAAGTAAAGATTTATTTAGCGTGGTAACAGAAACATACGAGTATAATGCATTCTAGTTTGGCGTTGCTATTTATCGATCTTATATAAACATACCTGGGATAACTGGGGGCAAGTTATAGGGATTTGATATCGATTAAAAAGATGTCGATATAATTATATTAAAAGATGTGCTTATTGAACATTCTCGATTACTGTACATAGGTTCGATGTCATATCTGATATCGGGCCTCTTCAGATAGTAAAAGTATGCAGATGTCATTTTAATCAAAATGACAATTTAAATATTGATATTTTAATATTAATTGTATATTTTGAAAACTATTTTAAAATAAACGCGTAACAACCCGTTTAAATTTATTTTTTATTTTAATTGAAGAGTAAGTACCTAATATTTATTGTCATTCCCAGTAACATCGATATATTTTTAGTCGATAAAATATTTTGCTACATCACTTTCGTATAAATGCCCCGAGTTATCCCAGGTATGTATATAAATTAATTTGAATCTTAGTATTTATCTTGTCTAGTGAAATAAGTATTCTAAAACTAACACATGACTTCCATAGGTTGAAGTATCTCTGACGCAGAAAAGACCCAAGTGCTTAAATGTTATTTGGATGTTACCCACTTCAAGCAGACTCGAGTAGTACCATAAAGTCTGATTTTAAAATGAATGAGCGTTATTTAAGAAAAAACGGGGTTGGTTGTTTATGTTGTTTAGTTCAAAGAACAGCAGTTAATTTTTTAATAGCCCTAGTTGGTGTAGAAAGTGAAAATGTACATTTTAACTGTCTACAGAGAGGGGGGTGTAATGGCAACCTAATTACATCTACTAAATATATACGTATGAAAGTTAAATAAAGATATACTTGTCTTATCTTACAAAAAATTAACTGAAGTGTTGGAATCAATATATTTCCACTAATGGCACGCAATAAATTTTAAGAACGGACTTTTAAAATTAGAGATAATGAAAGTGCACAAGTAATAAATAACCTAAAACAACACTCTTGTACAAAATGCTTTGGACATATTTATGGCCAATACTTATTGCTAAGTGTGTGAAAATACAAACAAAGACATTTCGAGGAATGCACCAAGAGGAAGAACTATAAAAATACACCAATAATTGTTCAACAACCTTGGCATAGGGTCTATTATGCAATGTAGATCCTACTCAGTTGTTTTTACTTTTACAGCCCCGCAAAACATCTGTAAGCAACTCCGGAGTTGAGGGCGGCACCAACTGACGAGAGAGATGACGATAACTTACGGTCTAAGTGAGAGCAAGACGAAACACCCCGCGGTTTGGGGATAGAAAAATCCTAGAGGAGTGACAAGTGAAGATAATCCTTGTGGTGTTGTGTTAGAGTCTAAGATTATATTTTGTAAAAAGTGCCATAGTAATTAAGTTTACCTAATTTTGTTAAAAATTAAGAGAGGACACTTCGATTGGAGACTGGGAGAAAGCGTGACGCGAGTTCTTTCGATATTTTTGGAATATTACTAGATTAATTATCTAAATCGTACATTAGAATCAGTGGTTGCCGATCCAGTATTCACAGCTAAGTGTTTTATTACCAATTGTGTTGTGTGCATTCTAAATAATATAATGTAGATCATATTTTATTAATTAAATTGGTTCAAATAATATAGGTACTATAACGTACCTTGTAAATAATTGGTTACATTAATATTGACCACTTTTATGATAATAACTGAGTACACACGACATACCTTTTATGATTGTTCTGATTGTCCTTGTGTGATATTTGTGTATAGAATTATAATATTGTGTTGGGTTCGATTCCCGATATTTAAATACCTAAGACTTGAATAAGTGATTATGACATTGTTGTACTTTTATGTCATGATCGGAGATTGTACGTCACAGTGTAGATCAGTAATATCTTATTGATCCATTTATGTGTTGTTCTATAACCACTGTGTATAATTTAACATTGTGATTATCAGATTATGATTGATACATAATCATGATAATATTTAAACGAGTTCGATCCTCGTTGAATTGATATTAGCCAAAGAACCTTATATTGGATTGTTTTACAAACAGGGGGTTCGAATCCCTAGTTACTGATATTTCTGAGAACAGGCTAAAATATTGTGGACACTTAATGTTGATGTCAATTTAATATATAACAGACTTATTTCTGTGTGTATGGAGTTCTTAAATATAATTTAATTCTCTGAGTGTTATATTATACATTATTGTCTTGGAATTTTCATTCAAGAGGTTTTAATTGTAATTAATGTTACGGTGTAATGTAATAATTATTATTATTTACTTAGCATAAATAATACTTGCTTTTGCCGGGTTTTTCTGGGTTTCCCTGGTTTTAACAAAATATATTGAATTATGTTCCCAGAAAAGGAAGGTGTTTAGGTACTTTTGCTTTGTGTAAATTTAAAGAAGTAGTTTTATTTGGTATGATAGTAATTGTTAATTTTCGTAATAGTCTAGTAATCTTTAATAAGGTTAAAGATTTTGTTATGTATTTAAAACTTAATAGATCGAATAGGAACACACCTTTCCTTACTAATTTGCGATAATATATTCAAATTTTATAAATCGCCATGTGACTTATCAATCAATACCCCTACTTACCTCAGACCTTACTTATTACTAAGCAATTATTTTCACAACTATTTGATTCCCTTAAGAAATAAAGTCGAGCCCGAATTAAATACACGTCAGATACCATTACAATGGTTATAAATTTAAGGATCCACGGAAAGAACATGTCTAGTCAATTCAAATTACAGAAGGAAAACCACCTAACTTTTAACAGAATAAGGTGTGAATTTGCCCTGATTTTTTAGGCTTTGGACATGTTTTTTCCGTGCACCCTTCAATTATTTTTTTTAAATTGTTGGCCCACGTCAATAGAGATTTAGCATACTATTGAAGTAACCAGTTCCTGTAGCTTACGAACAAGTCCAGTGATGTCACGTGATTAAGAAGCAGGCGTTAAAGTATTACGTACAAATGTGTCACAAATTGTACAAAAATTTGGGGGGTATTGCCATAATCGCCACGCTTGGCATGCGGGTTGGCGATCGCAGTGTCTCCACCGCAATTTAGGGATACCGCTCCCCATTCCCAGTGGTTTTGGTCGTAGTTTTCAGACATACCCGGGTCAAGTGTATAATCAGTGACACTTTAGTCCCTTAGTCGACTCCTACGACACCCACGGGAAGAGTTGGGGTGGTGACAAATGTATTCTTACTGCCGCCTCCACACGGCGTCCGTCATCACACGGCGTGTTGAAGGTCGCAGGAGTCCGCTGGATGCGGGTGGCACAGGACCGGTCATTGCGGCAATCTTTGGGGGAGGCCTTTGTTCAGCAGGGGACATCTTTCGGATGATATGATGATGATGATGATGATGATATGTCACATATTCAATCTAAACTTAATTTCAAGTTTCAACATTACAAAAATTATTAAATAGTTTTAACCCTTGACTACCTACGTCCTGTTTGCATCACACAACCACCTACGTGCGGTCATGGAGACCGCTCCTTCTTATGGGACCTGATTTATTTACTTTGGCGTGACTGAAGGGGGTTTGAATATATTAAAAACACTTTAAATGGTTTCAGGCATTTATTAACCAACAAGAATACATAAATAGTCAACATATTGTATTTCAAACTTAACATATTTATTAACTCGTTGTATTTTCGATTACAAAACTAAGTATCCTTTAGGATATGAGATCACAAAATTAAAGAACATTATATAAAGCTTTTCAGTATAAAAAAATAAAATCAAGCAACCAAAAATGCTATTAAACTATCTCATAATGGTTACAAATAAGTTATTTTTGTAAAATTACATGCTTTTAAAATAGCCATTTTTGTCTGCCGGCGACACACAATTTGTTCGAACATTCAAATTCAAAGCCATTTTCTAGTTCCGCGAAAGACGTTGATTATTTGCACGACGCTCTAAATAGGGTCTCGCTAATTTTTCGTCCAGTTTCTTCATAAATTTGAACCTTTTTTTTTTACCATTATGAAATTTACATAACACAACCACCTACGTGAGGTCACTGAGACCCTCACAAAATGTATCGTAACCACCTACATGCGGTCTCACGGACCGCCGATACTACTTTATTAGTCACCAAATCCAAATGAGTGCACGTTTGAACGAATCGACAGCATGGCCGGCACTGCGGAGGGGTCGGGCAAAGGTACAAGGTCACAGAGGCGTGAGAGATATACTCTCGTTTAGTTATTGACAATTTTGAATAATCCAGTGTCTGTGAGACCGCACGTAGGTGGTTAAGGGTTAAACTCAAGTGTATTTAGAGTAATATGTGCTTGATAATCATATGGCCGTGTGGTGACGGCAGAAATAATACATTTGTCACCACACCAACTCCTCCTGCGGGTGTCGTAAGAGTCGACTAAGGGATTGAAGTGTCACTGACCATATTTGATTAAAGATTGATGATGGGCAGCAGCGCCATCATAGTGGACACCATTACTGCGATCGCCAATCCACTTGCCCAGCGTGACGATTTTGGGCATTTACCTCCTAATGCGTCTATCCCTACGCATAGTTAATAGGAGAGGCCTACGTCCAGCAGTGGACTATCATAGGCTTATGATGATGATGATGATGATGAATCATATGGACCTAGGCTCTTCGAAACATGTCGCGAGTAGTGACACGTGACTTTAACCGTTTAATTATTTAATTTTATAGTTATTTTGTCCTACGAAAATTTTAATTTAACTGAATAATTTTTTACAAACCTCTTGTTGTCGTCGTTTAAACTCAGAACTCTAAATAAAAACTTGTTTTGTTAGCTAAAACAAAATTATGTGCTTTGGTAAAAGTCACTTTTACTATAATTATTGATAATTAAATAAAATATTCCAAAACCAAAATTCCTAGAATCGGAAGGGGAAAAGATTAGAAAAGTTAGGAACATAATTTGCACAAGAAAGTGTAGATGTAAGGTAAAATAAATATAGGTACATAAAGAAATCTAATTTTATTTATTTTATTTTCAGAAACTAGTTTCAACTCAAAAAACTCTAGTGCGAGTCGGACTCACGTATATAAGAAGGATTCCGTAACATTACCAATTATCATAAAAAAATACGTTTGTTAAATGGGAACCCCCTGAAATATCTATTATATTCTACGTTTGAGTATTTGTTGTTATTGCGGCAACAAAAATACAGCATCTGTGAAATGTTCAAATATTCAACTATGCCCTTTGGGTACGGAAACTTAAAAATACAATAACAAATAATTTTCATAGGGGTACTTTAAGAACTGGTTTTGACAAGTGAAACTCTTTTACCATGACAAAATTAAATAGACTAGGAGAATCTTATTTCCGTTAAAAAGGTTATTCAAGAGAACATGATTATTCACAGGAATGTAATACCGTCTTCTCAATAATTAATTTAATAAGTAACTTAATTAATATACCCTTTAGTAATCTAATTACCATGGAATCCGGGCATAAATCAAATTACATTCCTCCCGTGTAAATGATCTTTATCTTGTCCGTACCGAAGCCTATTGCTGAGCATTGACACAGTTGATTTCACTTTCTAATTTAACTTCAATCAAAGCTTATTCGCACGTGAAATTATACAAAAACGTCATTTTCTTATGATAATTACTGGGGGTCGGAAATATGGGTATAAAACTTTAACAAAACTTTAAAATTGACATCGTCGGGGATAGTGCAATACCGTGTAATTACCAAAGTAGATAGAGTTCAAATATCAAACAATTGACACTCAAATTGATCCTAATTGAATTTGTTACTTACGCGGTACACCTATTAGTAGCATTACTTAGCCAAGGAAAATATGAATATTATTAAAAACTCTGTATCCAATTTTATTCCCTATCTCGGAATCTTAAACTTACAATATGTGTGTAGATTAGATATGTATATTTTATGGATGTATGTGCTATGTCAAGTCCACTTGACAGGTTTTGTTAAAGTTTTGCACCCATAGTTCTGACTCCTAATAATTACCGATAAGATTCAAGGTAGGTATCGTCACTAAGTAAGGGTGAATATCTGAGCGTTTTAACCGCCTAATTTTGGTGACATAATTTTTGCCGAAGTTTCTAAACGTCTCAATGTTATACTTCGTCATTTGTATAAGGTACCCTCCTTCAAATGACATAGTAGCACATTGTAAAGAATAGAAACGTCGGCAAAAATGATGCCACAAAAATTAGGCGGTTCCGACTCGCGGCGGTAAGTTTCCAGGGCAGATCCGACTCGGATAGATTAGGTTAGAGGTTTTTTTTTTTTGTTGCAACCCAGAAAACTTTTCCCCAAAATCAAAAATGGCCGAGATATTCGACATCAAATAAAAAAAAAACATAACATTGTTTTGGTTAAACATTAGTGAACCACATGTACCTATAACATTTGAAGAGATCCCTCGATTTCTCCAAGATCCCATCATCAGACCCCAACTTGGTGCCAATGGGACCATCTCGGGGAAATTCAGTCGAATTGAGAACCTCTTCCTTTTTTTGAAGTCGGTTAAAAAACGATTTCTTTCTTTGGAACAATGTGTGTCACGAGGTATATAGTATACTAAAATCTTAGTGATTAGCTTTTTTATTAACGTGATTATGTATTGTAATAATATCGGCTTCAAATGTCATCATTGCCAGTGCAGTGCCACTTGAAGTCAGGTTAGATAAAATACGAATCCTTATAGTTTCGCCATGTCCATCTGTCTGTCCGCAGCATAGCTCAGGGACCGTTAGACCTAGAAATTTGCAATTTAGTACAGATACAATATCAATGACGCCGACAAAGTGGTCGAATAAATATAGATTTTTTTTTTTTTGGGAAAGGTATATCCCATAGTAAAGCGGGGATATTTTTTTAGTTTGCTGTTAGCCTATAGTTTGGGGGGTATGCTTTTGATCCATGGGTCTAAAAAAAATCATTAAAAGCTGGCTTATAGAAATCTTTAAAATAAAACTATTTCGAAAATAATCGGCCTGACCGTTTTTGAACGAGTACGGAACCCTACACTGAGCATGGCCCGACATGCTCTTAGCCATTTTTCTTTGTTTTGTTATGAACATCCGTCATCTATTCACTTAAATTACTTGTTAGTAATTTTGTTTGTATCCATCCAAATTGGCATCAGCGAGCTGTGAACAGATCAGGGGCCTAATCTAGTGTTACCTAGTTGAACAGTCGTTTGTGTTTCAAAATTACAAGGCGCATTGCGTTGTTTGTTAGGCACTGGTCCCACAGCAAGCTACCAAGCTATGAACTATGGCTATAAACACGAACAAAAGATACACACTCCCGTGTAAAAAAGAGACACGGCGATACTCGACCAGCTGTTAGCTGGGCCAATCAGCTTTTCGATCGACACTATTTTGTCCCGTAACGCAGGTGACAATTTCATCAAGTTTGCTAGACAAAATGCTTATAAATTGTAAATGCGTTAGGCTCACAGATGTCAAAGATCAAGCAAACGTATCTACTTAGCGTGTCAAATGAAGTCAGTGAAATCCACTGAGTTGTCCGTCTTTAATCGCAGCTTGCAGCTTTCGGGCGTCAAATTGTGTAAGTTGAAGTGAACAAAAACATTAATAATGCCTCCTTAAGTAATATTCATTGCAACAACACAAAAAAATATGAATACTCAAGGGCCTGAGACATATTTAAAATCATAGGCAAGTAACAACTTCAGTACTAAATCTGACACGCTCGGCCGCCATACAAATGAATGAACTTGTTTCTTCTATCCAAATCTAATTCTGTGGTTAGGCCCCACACAAGTTCACATCGAAACATTTAGGTTGCAACTGTTTTTCTTTGTAAATATGTGTACCTATAGTATTAATTGACGTACATTTGTAAGTTCATGAAAAGTAACGCAGCAGACAGAAAATATGTCGATCGGAAAGTTGATTGGCCCAGCTATCACCGCCGGGCGAGTATCGCCGTGTCTCTTTTATTTACACGGGCGTGCGTATCTTTTGTTCATATTTATAGCCCATAGTTCATAGCTTAGTAGCTCGCGGTGGGACTGGTGCCATACTTATGTATACAAAACTACGCTACAGAGTAACAAGATTAATCGAGCGTTGGTGTAGGTTCAAAGGCGCATGCCTAATTTGCTGAGACTTGATTAACCCGTTAACATGACATGAAACAGAACTATTATGCGTAATATTGTTTGATGCCAATTATGTCTTTATAGTATAACTAGGTACTTAAAATCTATACCATGTCATCAACATGGCGCCGGATTTGAAAGAAGTCCTAAGTGTTTAGACCAGTAAAGTTGCCAATCGCTCACGCTAAATCGTCAATCGTAAACGAAAAGCAGTTGTCTTTGTCGCACTAAAATGAAAGAGTGACAGAGAGAGAACACTACGATACGCTACCAAGCGTTAGCGATTGGCAACTTGGCTAAGCATCCTGTGATAGTATTTATGGCGAAGTGATCTTAAACTCTTCCCGTGGGTATCGTACGAGCCGACTAATGAATTGAAGTATCACTGACCATTTCTTGATAAAAGATTGATGATGGGCAACAGCGTCATCATAGTGGACACTGTGATTACTGCTATCGCCAACGCTATTGCTATTATCACATAGTGATTAGGTACTGCTATCGCCAAGCCGCTTTCCCAGACGATTATGGGAATTTACCTCGTAATGCTTCTATTCGCATACTTAATTGGAGAGGCCTAGGTCCAACAGTGGATTTAGATGAGCTGATGAAGTGATCTTAAATATTTTACTAAAAAAACGACCATAACAAGATAGATGAGAAAGCGTCATTCTTTTTCTTGAGATTTCGTATTTGCTGCCATAGTAAAATTGGATCAAAATTATTAATCGATTCATGTTGTACTATCTTGTATCACCATTTTCATTACATCCTGTATAATTATACAAAATCACTGAGACAATTTTTTTTAAATGTCTACACTAACAAAATCCTTCGCCGGGATACGAACCCGAAACCTCCAAGATGCGGTGGGTAAGGAAATAAGCTGCTAGCAGGTGTCAAAATCTCATTTCCTTGTAAAATATTAATGAAATAAACCACTAAGAACTCCACCCACAAAACCTTAAGTTCGCACTAAAATCTTCTTTCGTGAAGGTAAATGCTTTTCTCATTTCGAGCATCATGACTGAGCCAGAAAACAATATCGAAATATATTTTTCCCCTCACTAGCTCGTAAAGTGCTCGTTTATCCTTTAATACGAACGTGTAAAAACGCATATTATTCACTTGTGTGGCAAAGTAATGATCTTGGTTTTGGAATAACAAAACGTAAAATGCTCATGGAAATTGTTCCATATTAATGATAATTAAATAATTTGTTTGAGAATTTAGTGTAAAATACAAACCTTTATATAATATGATGATTTTAACATATAAATCTTAAAATTCCATAAGTAACAATTGTTTTAGTGAATGATGATAAGATGACTAGATGCAATCACAAAACGCAGAAAATGTCAACGTCAACATTGTCAAAGAATATTATAGGTTATAATCTTTATTTACCGACTCGAACACGCATAAAAATAGTAAACTAAACAACTTTCAGGGTGTTCTGTTATAATTTTGTAAAAATAATGAATGAGAATGATTTAATAATGCATTGGCGTTGGTGTGCAACTACAGGAATGTGTTAAAATCGTGCTGCGTTTACTTTTTCGTGGTAAGTTTACTGCGACAAAATCTTGCATTAAATACATGATGCATTTGGAAAATTATTATCACTAACCCGATGATGATTGTAATGTGAACAAATAATTACCTTTTTTGAGTTTCCTCGCTATAGTGAGGGGAAAAGTTTTGTGTTACACACGGGTGCAAATGTATTTTACTTCTCGTATGTTAAAACACTCGCTGCTCAGGATTCTGTTTTAGAACCACTCGCTTCGCTCGTGGTTCAACTATAGAATCCTTTCGCTTGCTCGTGTTTCAATTTCATACTCGCGGGTAAAATACAACTTTGCACCCTTGTATAACAAATAACTATTACAATTCATAACACTTTGCCAGCCTCCGTAGCCTAGTTGGTGGTTAACCTGCCTATGAAGCTGGAGGTTCCGGGTTTGAATCCCGGCGAGGGCATTATTTGTGTATTTATTTACCACAAATATTTGTTCCTTGGTCATGGCTGTCTATTTATTTAAGTATCTTTATGTATCTATCTATTATATATATCTTCGCTAGGTACCCGCATCACAAGCCTTAATTGAGCTTACCGTGGGATTAGGTCGATTTGTGTAAGATGTCCCAAGATATTTATTTATTTATATGCAAGGAAATTATCATATTTTTGCACTAGTGTGAAATAGTTTTCTATAAATTTTTCCTCAAGGTCAAGTATATGCAATTATTGCAAATATTGACATTTTTGTTTTATATTTTTTGTAATACAGCGTGTGTATTTGATACGGGCGAATATTTTAATGGTGATTACTATCGGACCTAGGGAACCTATCTACATTAATTTATTTAGGGAATTAAGGTATTTTTTTCTTAGAAAATAATTGAGCACGCAATGTATTGCATCCACTAGTAGCCACATTAATTAACGTCGACATAAGTATTTTAACGTCATATGAGTTTCATGTCAGTTGGACGGCATACATTGCTGCTCGATTGCACTTTAGAAAAGTCATTACACCTAATTAACAACAAAATTAAACGAAATTATTATCTCATACGATTCGTAGGATCAGATATTGTAGCTGAATTAATTATTCGTCCGTATAAAATACACACGCTATATAAAATGTTGCTTGACACTCGTAGTGAATAAAAGTTCGTCATGAATATATCAACAGACTTGAAAGATGTATTCATAATGTCATAGAGATGTGTTCAGACTTGTATCATAAATAAAGTTATAATCTCTTACTATAATTATATAATTTACTCCATTGGACCTAATGTTATTTCGACAAACCCAGTTATTTTTATATGAGATTCAAAAAACTGGAGTTTTGAATAAGTTTACAGGAAATGTGTATTTTTAATACCAAAATAGACATTTTCTGACATTAATTATTGTTGTTGTTAGCTATTCATTAGTTTCACTTTGCTTAAAGATTAATATAATTCTCACGAGCGTGAAATCACGCTTCAAACGTCAGGCTAACGTTAAACGTGTTTTTAATTAAGTCCAAAGTTAGTTTCTAAATTATATTTACGTAACGGAGTAAATAATTCTGTTTATTCCTTACGTTCAAACGATATTCACGAAATGCGAGAATCTCTGAAAGCGTGTAAATGTTTGGCACCCTTGCTTTAAATGCGAGGTCTGAAGTATCCAAACAGCAGTTCTACATCGAGATAGTTGCTAATGAGCTTACCGGGTTATTTGACGATCCGTCTTGCGCCAACTTTGAACCGGTATACTTAAACTCATAGTAGGGGAGACCAGGTATAAAAGTAACGCGGGATGAACGTAACAAATTCATTTAAAAATTTTCTACGACACCTATCCCAACGTCCTTCAGGGATTAGATGCCATTTCGATTCCCCCCTAACCTCAGTTACGCCCACGGTGCTGTGATGGCAGGTTATGCGTGTAGTGCTATGGTCCCAGAAAAATGCGTCAAAAGTAAGTTTTTAACGATTTTTTCAATCTTAGCTAGATTTTTCATGGTAAACGCTATAGCTTGCGTTTTGCATGGGTGTTGTAAAGTCACTAATCATTTACAGTTTGACGGTTGCAAATCAATGTTTTAATGATGCTTTTTACGTTTTTTTGCTACGTGTTTGTGGGATTCTGGAAATTCGATACCCAGGGATGATTGAAACAACTTGTTACTTTCATCCCGATTTCCAAATTGGAGGCTCATTGGTACACCTATGTGCTAGCGTTTATTAAATAACTCATATACTTAGTGCCTTTTTGTTGCAGATTGTCTATTATACACAAAATAACAACAGACAGAAGTCCACCGAAATAGAAATTATAGCTTTAGCTGCAGTTGAGGTGATCCTTATTTTAAATGCCCTACAGGGACGCAGCAAAGACGTACAAACTGGCTCACATCACTTTATATAGACAATAGACATGTAAAGTAAAGGTTTACTTGAAAGTTCAGCGGCACTACCCAAGGCGGGATTTGTTTCTGGAAACAAATATTCACTGTCGATGAGGAGTAAAACACATTTTTTTATCATATTAAGTACATTGTTTAGCTTAGTGGTATACTCAGAAATAAGGACAATGCAGGAAGCATTTAATTCCTTGGATTACACCTAAGCATTTATTTATATGCCATTTAGAATAAGACACAGAAAGTTGATTGCTCTCACGTCACTCATATATCCTATAGGTATAAATTAATTTCGTTTCATATAATACCTAATGTTAATTACATTTATTCATTGTTAATGTTTGTCTTTGAGATAGTGATATTGTAAGACTGTTGATTACTTAAAAATACTAATTACACATAATTATATTGATTATTTTACAGTTATTTACTTTGTTTCTATTATCCCTATGCACTGTTACAACCAGCCCTGGGGGTAGGGATAGTTGCAACAAATTCCATCCTTCACTGTGAGCCATTTTTCTGTAAAACTATTCGATGTATGAAGTTTATTTTGGCACCAAAAGATACATGAAATATGTGTCTATTGCATATAAAGATGCAAAGTTTGACAACTGCTACCAAAAAAATATAAAAAATCAAAAACTGAAAATTGTTACGTTCATACCTGGTCTCCCCTACTATCATTGTAATTTTCCCGCAATACATTTTCATTTTGTTGTTTAAAATGCATAACATAAGTCAATGTCAAAGTCAAAGGCATTTATTCAAGTAGGCAGGAGAATACAGCACTTTTGAATGTCAATAATAAAATAATAATGAAGATACATAAGTAACAGTCGCTTAACCCTAAGACAAACATCATAAAAGTAAGAACAAAACGTTCGAATGTCAATAATACTAAAACAATTATAATTATATCAACAGAATAGATTAAAAATTAACAATTACAACAAAGCAAATTACATTAATAAATTATAATATAATAATTATATTATATTAATGTTTTTTGCCACATACCACATATATTTATGCAAGGTGTAAAACTTAACGAGGTTTGTATAGATTTTTTTTTATTATTAGCCTGGTTTAGTGTCCCATTGCTGGGCAAAGGCCTACCAATTACCATCTTTTTCTCCATTTGGTCCGGTCGTCGCAGTTCTCCCGCCAATTTGAATAGAATGCGTCCAGGCCCCTATACCATAAAACTTTACAAGCGTACAATTCTACAAAATTGTCAACTTTTTGTATGGGAATGTATAGAATTTTGTAGAATTGTACGCTTGTAAAGTTTTGTGGTATCGGCCACAGGTCGTCCCGCCATCTCTTTCTCGGTCTGCCAATGCTCCAGCCAGCACCATTGAAGGTTTCCCGTGGGTCCCAATCTGAAACCATTTTGGCCCACCTTGCCGGGTGGGTATTACAATAATATCATTGAATACACTTTTATTTAGGATTACAGTAAAACAATCTATACAAAATAATACAGATCCCTCAACTTTATGCAATGTACAATTATTATATACGCACATTTATTTTATATACAAAATAAGTGCATTTCTGTTACCTGTGAGGTTTTTAGACTCAGAATTGGTCCCCTAGAAGGTTACTGAAAGTTTCAAAAGGGTCGATTATTTTAATACGTACCTACCTATAACTAGGTGCAAGTATAACTGCTTAGACCGACTACTTCTGAAATGTGAACCTATTTCTAAAAAAACCTCTATGTGGATTATTCTGCTTCCCTAAAACCTAACATTTTTCCCACATTTTGGAAATCCTATACAGATGTGCTAAATTTATGCATTCAGTCTTAGCGCGAGTGACTAAATATATGATCTGACAATCTTTGAAAGATGTTCTAGTTTCCAAGAAAAGAAAATTAACAAAAAGGTTTTCCTAACAAAACTTCAATGTAAATAACTTTCGTGATCGTAATGGAGCTCACCCAATTTCTACTAACCTGGGTGCTTAGCCAAGTTGCCAATCGCTAGCGCTTAATCGTCAATCGTAAGCGAAAGGCAGCTAACTGTCTTTGTCGCACTAATAGGAAAGAGTGACAGAGAGGGAAAACTACGATAGAGAGGGGAAGCTACTAAGCGCTAGCGATTGGCAACTTGGCTAAGCACCCTGAACTTTGAAGCAAGTAAAGGTTTGTAGATTATCTCGCTGCATTGCTTTTAGGTGTTCCAGCCGTTGTGCAAATGGATATTAGACCACGGAATATAAATTGCCTCGTGATTTAGTTGTAACGGCCGGTCGTAGCTCAGGAATTAGTTCATTTTAAAATGGTTTTCTATTAATTGTGTATTTGTCTGGTTAGCGGTTTACATTACAGCCTATCTCAGTCCACCGCTGGACGTATGCCTTTCCGTTTAACTATGCGTATATCATATTATATGCCATAATCATCATGCTGGGATGCGGATCGACGATCGCAGTAGTGTGTCCACTATGACAACACTGCTGTCCATCATCAATCTTTTTAAAATGAATGGTCAGTGACACTTTAATACCTTAGTCGATTCCTACGACACCCACGGACAAGTTGAGGTGGTAATAAATGTATTAAGGTGGAAGTACTAGTGCGCTACATGTCAACAGAGAATATTTCTTTGAATCACGATATTTTGCTCATATATAAATCTACATAAAGTACTGTCATGTCTTTTGGGAGAGGTGTTTGTTAGTTTTGTTATATAGTATTTATTTCATAGGGTGACAATATCATGCAATTTCTCAAAATTACAAATTTTCTTAGTCAACTCCATGGTATGAGTAAGCGTCAGGAGCTTTTGCTGGCAGTCCCAATAGATGGCACTTCAGTACAAGTTTCAATGTCGCATATTGGGACATTGGAAATATTAACACTCAGTCCTAATAAACGTCAGTCTGTCTTAAAATTATGCAAATAATTTAGATATGAGCTAATTATTTCAAAGTTGGGAACATTAAAGGTACATTAATCATCGCAAATGCCTTAATAGTTGATTTTATCTTATCGATGGCAACTCAAGCTATAATGACGAGTATGGGTACAGCGTCGGGTACTAGTACTTCCAACTTATTACTGCCGTCACCACTCGGTCGGAAAATATGAATCCCGATAATTGCCAATGAAATAAAGACTGAGTCTGAAAATTTGGTAAAATGAATTTAGTTTGATAAATTAAGTGACTTGATAAATTAAGTTAAGAACTTTTGAGGTACATCTCATCAATCAAGTGGAATTAAACAAACAGATGCCGGAAAAACTTTCACGATTTATAATTTGAAATTACATTACGGATTTTGTTTTTTTCATGGCTTCATAATTTCGAATTACTAAAGTGCTAAAAGAAACCATTTTAGCACGCCTGCCATTTCACGCGCCTTTTGGGCCATTTCGGTAAATTTCAGTTACGTATTTAATTCACATATTGTCAATACTAGGATTTGCATTTTTTTTATGATAAATGATAACACTTACGGATACTAATGAAAGGAAATATCAAGGCGTTCCAAATCGGTTTAACTCATTGACTCCGCATAAGAATTTAGCCGTGATCTGCATTTCCAACATTAATCCCTGTCGCTTCTTTCCGCAATCACTCTATGCGACACGACATTCTCATGTGTACTGCTTAGGTATAGGTATAGTTGGATTGAACTGTGCGCTGTTATTTGTAGAGTGTAACCATGCTAAAGAAAAACCTGATGGTTTTACAACCAATTCATAAATCACAAATTGATTTGATTTTTATCAATAACTCAATCACTATTTTTGAACCGAGCATTAAATTTTGCATCTGAAAGATTGGTAACGCTTCCGTTTATATTGGGTAGTTACCGGCGGTTTCCTACCGTACATCATCATCATTTCAGTCAAAAGACGTCCACTGCTGGACATAGGCCTCCCCCAATGATCGCCAATATGACCGGTTCTTCGCTGCATGCTTCCAGCGGATTCCCGCGACCTTACATAATAGATCAAAATTATCAACACCTTATTACAGATGAACGATACCTGAGACCTGTATCGGCGCGGAGGTATAAAATTACACACAAAGCTACGGTATCCCGTTTAATATCGCAATACTGATACACGTCTCTAATAATACTTACATAGGTATAGGTGACGAAACTTCACATTTATGTCTAAAGTATAAGGCTCAAAATTGTACACATTTTGGAGCTGACCGGAGAATACCTTCCACTAATCTCTAGCGGGCAACCAGCCACGCGCATCAGATAGTTTTATAAAGAAGGTAATTTTAGAAGGATTTAGTTCCATTCAAAGTGGACCTTTGTTACCGCAGGCATTGTGAAGTACCGTAGCTCCCCTTGGTGCCGTGAATGGGTAATATATTCGGATCCTCGAAATGATTTCGGGTCAGACCTTCCTTGGCACGGAATAATGATTATAGAAAACAAGTGTTTTGGAGAGTTGAAATTTTTGGAGAAGTTGTTTAGCCGTTTGTATTGTTCTATGCGTGGACGGTGGTATTATTGCAAAAACAGCAATTATATACAGGGTGGAAAGGGACGACGTTCCTTCCCGCTACCGACCGAGTCTACCAACCATAACGATGAACTTTCAGTATGGAACTAACATCCAAATATCTTTTAAAAAACCGGCCAAGTGCGAGTCGGACTCCCGCGCAAAGGGTTCCGCACCATTATCAATTTATTATTAAAAAAAATACAGTTAAATCAACCTACCTCAAAAACTATAGGAGATAATATTATCAAACCAAAAATCGTTGATAGAGTTTATTAATGTGCATAACATATATTTTTTTCAGAATTTTATATCGCGTAGTTTAAAAAATAGAGGGGGGGGTCACATTTTTCAGACTTTGAGACCTGATATCTCGAAAACGATTTGCTTATATAAAAATGTGATGTATAAATCTTCATATCATTTTCAAAGACCTTTCTATTAATACCCCACACGCTTATGTACAACTAAAAAAAAAATTATATCCCTCAGTTACATGTATGGAGGGCCCCCACCCCAATGGTTTTTTTTACAATTTAGTATCACATTCCTGTAGCGGTTCATACAACAACACATATCCTTACCAAATTTCGTTACTGTAGCTTTTATAGTTTCCGAGTAAATTGGCTGTGACAGACGGACAGACGGACAGACGGACATGACGAATCTATAAGGGTTCCGTTTTTGCCATTTTGGCTACGGAACCCTAAAAATGTAACCCCTCACACAAAGTGAGTGATTAGTTAGAGTTCAATAGTACCTATGGAAAAGTCAATTTTCCATGTACGCTTTCGATGTTGGTCCCATACTGAAAGTTCATCGTAAACGTTGATAGACTCGGTCGGTAGCGGGAAGAAACGTCGTCCCTTTCCACCCTGTATAAGTAATTACAATTATTTGAGTAACAGTATGCTTAGCATACGATTGGTATGTCAGTATATCGCCGCGAAATAGATTTTTCATCTTTTACTAACTATATGAATAAAAGAGAGATGGATACTCTATCTCGCTACATATTGTCGCACTAATCCTGTGCTAAGCCTACTGGAGAGGCCTATGTCCTTTCCATATTATATCCCCACGTAAACTTATTAACTGCGATTTATTGACCCACCCCATGAAAAAAAAGTATAGTTATGTTTAATAACATTAGGAGCATAATATGAAGTAAAAAAACAACGAGTAGTGGGACTCATTGCTAATATCCAAACAAATCTTAATACGGATATCATCACAAACACACTCGATTACCCGTTTGAGGAATACTGGATAAAAATATACTCAATATTTTCCTAAACAACTAAATTCTCTGGAAAAGCTTTTTCCTTAGCTTTAGATACGGGGTATATAAATATGCTCAAAAATATGTCCCAGTGCACTTTAATTTTGTGTTATAAGAAAGTCGTAACATTTATAAGAGAGTTTTATCGATACATATTTTTGTACTTGCCTGTACACCATTTAAATTGCCATATTGCATCAGTGACACCAGCTCCAGATCCCCGTTTCCATTCCATGTACGCCATTTTTGCCTAAAGTTCTCGCGTACCGGCAATATCGCACGTTTACTTTGCTATATCAAAACATGCTTTAGCGATTGTTGCCGTATGAGCTTTATCGTTAACACCCCAAGGTTACCTTCGGAATATCTCATAATAGTCTTATAAGACGTTGGAAAAGTAAGCTTGATATTGAAAGTGTAGTAGGAGGAATATTTGGAGTAAACGCGAACACAACTCGTAGTTTTTGCCACAGATTACTGAAAAACAGAGCATCTACTTCTTGGATACTCATACATACAGGGCTGTCTCTTATTGGTTCGTAAAGATTGCAGCGCACATATAGAACGCATCTAAACGTTTAGGGTGCTCTGACCAGTTATCATCATCAGCCTATGATAGTCCACTGCTGGACGTAGGCCTCTCCCATTAACTATGCGTACAAACGCATTAGGAGGTAAATACCCATAATCGCCACGTTGGGCAAGCGCATTGGCGATCGCAGTAATGTGTCCACTATGATGACGCTGCTGCCCATCATCAATCTTTTATCAAATAGTGGTCAGTGACACTTCAATCTCTTAGTTGACTCTTACGACACCCGCAGGAGGAGTTGGGATGGTGACAAATGTATTCTTATTGCCGTCACCACACGACTAGTCCACCAGTGATCAGTTATGCTCTGTGGTATTAGCACCACACGGAGTACGGTTGTGAAGTTTGCTTTAAAACTTTATTGGAGTGAAATGTTTTATGTTTGCAAAGTTTATGGGTAAATTTGAGGGCATGCATGCTTGGCTAGAACTAATATCGGAAGTTGCTTTTCGTATTTGCATTATCAATTTTATTTCTAGATATTTATTTTATTTCTATTCTGATAGCCTCCATCGCCTGGTAGTAGTGACTATGCCCAAAGGCTGAAACTCCCAAGTTCGAAATTCCTTTGTTTGTTTTTAGATATTAGTTTATTCCTTCATGGTGTTTTTTTTTTGTTTTTAGTGTCTACAGCCTGTGCTTTTCACACGGATAAATAGGTAATGTATCCAGTTATACCTACTATTTTAATCATAGCCATCACAGGACCCATAATTTAATTTATTCTCTGTTCTCTGAATCTGAATCATCATTAAATTATGCGCCGTATGATATTTCATGCTATGTACTGTATATGTATGTATGCCATTTCCAGCACTTTTACATATTTGCTGCCAACCGGTAAGCTTCCGTGGCTCAGTTTATGGCGTTAAGAGTCCTAGGATTCTAGAATCTGGAATAGGGTATCCTAGGTACCTATCTAGACTAACTGTTAGTATTTCGTAGAGTCAAACAATAACAAACTACTATGATGATCGGCACTTTAAAGATGATTGGTTTTGAAATTTCCTAAAGAAATAAAATAAAAATAAGATTGAGATTTGCGGAAAGCAGTAGCGTTTTGCATTTGTCTTTATTTCTAAGACGAGTAATATTGATAGTTTTCATTGAGCTATTACTCAAATATTACGAGTATTACGATCTTGGCAGTTGCGATATGTTGTCGATTGTAAAAATATTGCACATAAATTGAAGGGCTTAATGGAATTAAAAATCACGATCATTTCCTTTGTGTTACGAAAATTTGCCACATAAGCTACAAGGGTAACGTTAAAACACAAAAGTGTGTCGATAAATTTTGGAACCAATTATGGTGGATACCATGCAGTCAAATCAAAATATTCTTTATTTAATTAGGCCCAGCAACGAGCGCTTTTGAATCGTTAAACTAAATAGTGAATAAGAGAAAAAAAAGCTACTTCCGGTTCTAACCCTACACCACTGCCTGAGAAGAATCTGGAAAGAAACTCAGCGGGACTTGTTTTTTTCAAATAATAGTTTTGTAACATCTTCCAGCTAACATGTTGCATTAATTAAAAACGAAATATACATTTGATTTAATATAAATACATAATTATATAGTACATTAACTAGTTATAGATATAGTACAATAGCTAGAAAAGGCTAGTAATATTTGTATGTGAAGGATATAATTATATATGTATGCAGGGATTGTGTTTTGAAACAAGCCGTAAAGTAGGCATCATATATAAGACTACTTATTATATCTACCTATACCTATTATCTTTTTAGGGTTCTGTAGTAACTAGTAAACTAGGAATCGTTATAGTTTCGCTATGACCGTGTGTACGTCTGTCTGTCTGTCTGTCTGTCCGCAGCACAGCTCCTTAGCTGTTAGTACTAAAACTTGGAATTTGGCATAACCCCTCTAACTTCTGGATCCGAAAAATATCATGAATACTGGACTTATGGAATACTTTCAAATACGAGATAAAACTATTTTGAACATAATAGTCCCAGCAGTTTTTGAATAACTACGAACTACACTGAGAATGGCCCGGCATGCTCTTGGCCGATTTTTTTATTTCTTAACCCTGTATCGTGTCCTTACTCCTTTCAGTAATAAAGTCATGAATAAAACAAAGCTTCCGTACGTTCACACCGATGTCCTGAATAATGGAACGCTTATGCTTTTAGACATATTATTTTCTGTTCTTGATGTGAACTGGTTCACTGGTTGTGAGGTTGATAAATCGTGTATAATATACTATGTTGCGAATAGCCACTCATCCTTTGTAATTATCACCGTCGAAACTATTAATACTCCGATTTCGTTTAATTTACAACCAAAAATACTATTACCACGGTCATGCCTGTGTTTATTACTTTTCCAATTATATAGGAATATTTTACAATCTTCAGATAAATATAACCGTCAGATATAACTGTCACTATCCCCAGGCATATAAAAGGTCATCATCATCTCAGCCATAAGACGTCCACTGCTGAACATAGGCCTCCCGTCTGGATCTCCACATGTACCGGTTAGATGCGACCTGCATCCAGCGTGTCCCGGCGACTTTCATAAGGTCGTCTGTCCATCTTGTGGGTGGACGTCCTACGCTGCGTTTGCCTAGCCGTGGTCTCTACTCGAGCACTTTTCGACCCCATCGACTATCTGCTCTGCGTGCAATGTGGCCTGCCCATTGCCACTCCAGCTTGCTAATCCGGAGAGCTATGTCAGAATAAAAGATAATCTTCAAATAAAAAAACCGACTTCAACAGATTCCTCCAAAATCCCACGATCAGTCAGATGCCGACTTTGTACCAAAGGGACCACCTCGAGGTCACACTCGTTTGATTAAAAAACATTGAAAATCGGTTCTCAATTCTCTGAGTTATCGGGTATAGGTAATATACAAAAAATTACTACATTGAGAATATATTTTTTTTTTAAAGTCGGTTTAAAAAAGCTAACATTTACGCAACAGATAATAAATAGTACATTGTGCATCTAGGGAGGTAAGCATCACTAACCAGAGTGTTTTCATCACCCTTGCCGACAAAAAAATAAGTTTTAAGGCAAAATATTATTAAATGAAGTACTGACATTTCTATTACTCCCGCTATGCTTGCAAGCACTGGCGCACTTAGACAGCTAGTGTGATGAAAAAATATATTATTCACGGATGGCGAAACAGGCCTTAAGTGTGCTAACAAACACTAAATCAAAACCGAAAAACCCTACCTCCAAACATTTTACGTCGCCATTTTCAGCAAATATGCATCAATCGCGATTTTATTAATTCCACGTTTTTCCAATCCAATCTCGTTAGTCGGGAAAAGTGCAGCTGCATGTGCAGCGCCAGCTAGCGTTATCCGAGGCTTATTTGCTGTAATCGTATAAAGATTCCGAGATCACAGTATAATAAATAGTACTAACGTACAGTATGGACACACCCTGCCTCCCACCGAAAGAGCGGCCCCCCGCACCGGTGACCGCACAGCTAACTTGGCATGTCTTATTTCACTCGCACAAGCATGGCGCCCGTGAACCTACATGAGGTTAGACTGTGCCAGTACCGTTTATCGCCACTGTTAGAAAGAAAGAAAAAACATTTATTTGTGACACAACATAATAAGTATACACATTAGGTAAATACAAACGAAACACGAATATAAAAATAGACAAAAAAATTGTGTCACAAAATGGCCTCCAATTCAGCATATTGCTCGCCTGTAAACAATCCAGCGCTGGTCTTCCATTGGAGCCATTTGTGAGGTCACGGTTGGTAACATAAATTTATAGATAGCAACCCTCTTAACCTACTGTTTTAATACGCCAACCACCGACACTAAAACTTGACAAGTAGTAAATGTATGGGAATGACAAATTCGAACGAAAAATCACGTTACCATTTCCATACATTAGTATTGTCACGTGACTTATCGCTTATCGTATACGATTGCAGAATGGACAGTATCCATCAAATATATCCGAACAGCTCAGATGCACATTCTGCACATAAACATAACATACACAGAACCCAACATGCGAAAGAGAGAATGTTTAAATTGACCACTTTGGCCGCTACAATATTTACCTATCTAACGGCAACTGTAAGGGTGCCGCTCCACTGACGCGGAGCGGAGCGGAGCTGTGGGAGCTTGGCCAATGAAACCGCATCACAATGTTTCGAATTTTGAATTTGAAGAATGTAGTTGGTCAATTTTGCACAGCTCCGCACCGCTCCGCGTCAGTGGAGCCGCACCCTAAGGTGCTAGTGCGCAACATGTCAACAGAAAATAATTTATTTGAATCACGATATTTTGTTCATAATATTACATAAAGTATTGTCATGCGTTTTGGGAGAGGAGTTTGTTAGTTTTGTTATACAAGGTGGAATTCGACGAGGGACCTTTACGGAAATGGGAGATAGTTATGGCTATACTGAGCAACTTTTACTATGGGACCAACCCCGAAATCGTAAAAACAAAAACTTATCCATACAAAAAGGTACGGCATGTATACACACAATGTATGAAAGTCATTTTTTTTTACGATTTCGGGGTTGGTCCCATAGTAAAAGTTGCTCAGTATAGCCTTAACTATCTCCCATTTCCGTAAAGGTCCCTCGTCGAATTCCACCTTGTATAACAAAACTAACAAACTCCTCTCCCAAAACGCATGACAATACTTTATTTAAATTTATATTATGAACAAAATATCGTGATTCAAATAAATTATTTTAAGGGTAGAACTACCTTGTATAGTATTTATTTTATAGGGTGACAATATCAAAATTTCTGGAAGTTGCAAATTATCTTTGTCAACGCCATTGTATGAGTAAGCGTCAGGTGCTTTAGCTGGCAGTCCCAATAGATGGCACTTCAGTAATAGTTTCAATGTCACATATTGGGATATTGGAAATTATATTAACACACAGTCCTAATAAACCTCAGCCTGTCTTAAAATTATGCAAATAATTTAGATATATTATAAGCTAATTTCAAAGTTGGGATATGAAGCATTAAAGGTACATACATTAATCATCGTTTAAATGCCCTAATAGTTGATTTTATATTATCAATAGCAATTCAAGCTATAATAACGAGTATTGGTACAGCGTCGGGTACTACGAGTATTACACCTTACTCATCATCATCAAATAAGCACGTCCAACAATCTACACATCGAAAACTTATAATCTAACTGAACATCTACGAAATTTCCTCGACCTCCTGCGGAAAGCAGTTAATCGATACACAGCCGTCTTGTAAGGGAACATAGTTTCCGCATACTAAACAGGGAATAGTTATGGTTAGTTAGCCGAACACCATATTATTAGTTCCAAGATACTGCAAAGTTTGGTCCGGAGAGTTTTCGCTGCATCTCGATGAGGAAGTTTCTGAGATTTTGTATGCCAGGTGCTCTGATGGTCAGTTTTGTTCGCTTGCTGCTATTTAATTCATTTTTTGCTGGCTTTGTTTCTTGTAATAAATAATAACCTGACGCTTGAAGAAATAATATTAACTAGATCATTTCTCAAAAAAATACACTTTTATGAAATATGAAATTTTGAGTAAATTTTATGTAAATCACGAACCCTACCTAAGTACCTATATCCTATCATTTCTGGTAAATAAAAAAGTGCCCCAAGGATTTTTCCCTGTTTTGTTACTATTTTACTTATACATCGTATGATGGTTACAAGAGTGGATATAATAGTATATGAAACATGTGGGGTTTTTTTTATCAACAATGGAAAGGGCTCGTGATTCGTATAAGAAATTACATTAAATTTACCCATAGTTTCATATTTCATAAAAATGGTACTCTAAACGCTCATTTATCATTTATTTAGTAAATTGCACTCATGGACAACATTTTACATGTGAAACATGAACCCTGATGGGCGTAGCAATTAGCAATATTAATATTTTCATTCTAGACACGTAAATGATCCCCAAACATACTGAAATTGAACAAGGTCATAATGAAATAATGAAATCATTGCCAATTTAAAAAATGTAGCTACTACTAAAACTAAAATTATAAAGAAATTATCCACAGGCATAAAAACCCAAATAGATGATACATAATTCATCATTCGAGCCTTACTTAGACTAAGTATGCCATATTTCACATCTGGACCCTTCTGTGGATGCGACATAAAATACAGCCCAGAGGTAATCCTATCCATCCATGATTTATAACAAGAAGGGTCAATGTAGAAAATTTCATATACGATATACCAATAGCATAAACAGTTTTGCTAAGATAACTTAAGCAACCCTTTTTACTTGCCTTGCTTTGTGTTGAGATATAAAAAGCTGAAGTGCCAGTAAAACGGGGTTACTTCAGCGAGTAAAGTATGGGTTAAATGTATTGTAGACTTGCAGCATTTTTCACTAGCTCCGCTAAGGGAGTTAGCATTTTCAACACTAAGACGCTAAATCTTGCTAAGAAGTGGTGTCTTTTGAGTATAAAATTCCTTTGTAAGTTTTGAAGATTGAATTGTTTTGTTGTACTATTTTTAGTCTGTTATATGGGTTAACCGCATACAATGCTGAACACTTTAACAAAACAGATAGTGCTTAGAATAGAGATATGAAATGTAGTACGTAACATTACTAAGTACCAAGTACAATGTGTGTAGTTCTTGTACGTATTTGACTAAATTAGTGAACGATTACGGTAATATAAAATTTATTTCTAGCTCTCCGCTCCACCTGCAACAGGCTTTGTATGCAGGGGGAGGGGGGACAGACTTAGGGTTGACTGTACATTTAATCACTCTCCAAATGTTTGTTTTCCAATAAAATTAGTAAAGTTCTCAGCAAATTGAATCTGAACACAAGTCATTTCAATAAAATGACTGAAATAAAATTGATTTCTATGGTTGCAATGTATACTCGTATTTAACTAACCCAAAAACTCCACTAACTTTTAGGTTCACACAGACATCATCAGCCTACTTGTATCTTAGTCTACTGCTGGACGTAGGCCTCTCCTATTAAATATGTTTATAGACTTAGGAAGTAAAATGCTCATAATTTGCTGGACAAGCGGATTGGCGATAGCAGTAATTTGTGTCTACTGATGACGCTGTAACCCATTATCAATCTTCTATCAAAGTATGGTCAGTGACACTTCAATCCCTTAGTCGGCTCTTACGACACCCGCAGGAAGAGTTGAGGTGTTACTGCCGTCACCACACGGCCAAGTTTTAGGTTATGCTACGCATAATAATAGACAGGTAGTGTATTTGTAGCTATCAGCCGCAATCAGATGTATAACATCACAATTAAGTCATGACAATAAATCAATATCTGTGCCGTGTGGTGACGGCAGTAAGAATACATTTGTCACCACCCCAACTCCTCCTGCGGGTGTCGTAAGAATCGACTAAGGGATTGAAGTGTCACTGACCATTATTTGATAAAAGATTGATGATGGGCAGCAGCGTCATCAATTCATCATGGTGGACACATTACTGCGATCGCCAATCCGCTTGCCCAGCGTGGCGATTATGGGCATTTACCTCCTAATGCGTATAGCATAGTTAATATTAGGAGAGGCCTACGTCCTGCAGTAGACTATTATAGGCTGATGCATGCAATAAATCAATAAAATGCTATACATCCACTTATCCGACCATTTAAATGCAAAGCTATACTATAAGGAATAATACCTCCTTATGTTAAGGTAGCCTTCAACTTTACGACTTATCCTTCAATCGATATTAAATCTTATGAATAAACTTGAAAGTTACTTTTCCGATGCGTCTAAGCTGTGTATTTAGGTCGAAACGGGACTGACTGTTTGCCTTAAGGGCCCAGCAGAGATTCGACATAATATTATAAGGTATTTTAAGGAAACTCGCGCCACCCTCTTCACGTAAGCGTCGAAAAGTTGTTTATGTAACTTTTGATTGCCTTTTTTACTTAGTTTGTTTACTTTTTTACTTAGAGGCGGAATTATGACGGAACTTTTTTCGTTAAAGGCTCAAAGATACATAAATGGGTTTCGGGACCGTGCGCGAGAGCTTGTTTGATTTTATTTGTCTTTCTTTAAAGATTCTCGTTGTCTTTGTTAAACAAACGAGAAAGTGTCAGCTTATACTTTATTGAAAAGGAGCGCGTGTTAGAAGTTTGCTTGAAGGCGGTTTGAGGTATTTATAGTGTTTTGTTTAACTACGAAAGTGTTTAATGTTACTTTTAGGCATATAACTATCGATAAAGTTGTTTAGTTACGTAGTAGCAATGTAAGAAAAAATTATGTTCCTTTTTATTATCATATTTATTTTGTCCCTTTTCATGAATGAAATAAACTAAGAGTAGTAAGCGTTATTCTTCGAATAAAAGTTTGGTGAATTCGACCCTTAATGGTTTAGAATTTAGATGAATTTACCAGTTACTTTTAGTACCTACTTGTAGTTTGTATTTTGTGACCTAATAAGACTGTATTTGACTATACATAATAAGACTCCAATTTGCGTAGTTGATTTGAATTATTATCATTAAAAATATAGGTCCAGGAAGAAGCGCTTATTTCCTTTCCTTCGGCTTGTCACGGTATGTATCTCTAAATTTAAATTGCTGCCACAATGAACTTCAGTACCTATTGCAATAAACACCAAGATAAATTCGGACGTTTTGCGAAAATACACAGGCTAAAGATTTTTCACTACATATGTATGGTCGCCTATGGTCATGATTCCGAGTCGGACAAATTATAGCGCGATCTATCTCGACCACAGAGCCATCTAGCGGCGGACTGCAGAACTACAGTACTGCAGTTGTTTGCATCGTCGCAGTGTTTGCGCTTGCGCTGTGCGTACCTACTTGCATTCATGCTGCTTACTTGATGTCGCGTTATAAGATTTTATACTTTTTGACAGCAATTTCACATCAAAGCAAGTACAGAATACCGGGACCGAAATTAAAATAGCCGGCCACCGTTAGCTTAACAAGCCGTTTGGTGATTTTATTTACAAAGCAAACTACACAACTTCTCAACTCATCTCACTTAATCCTGATACGCAAAAATCAGTCTTATGCGGAACAGATAAAATTCTATAAAATGGTTGCATTTTTGAGGAGGAAACTGCGAACGACGCTTGTTAGGCGATCTGCAAAGTGCGCCAATGGCCGAGACCTAACTTTTAATAAATTAAAATACCACGTTCTTTGCTGCAGCGAAGGAAATTGCTGAAACAGTATTTTAAGGGCTGATATCTATTATTTTCTAGATAAAATAAAATAATTTACAAATATCACTCTGTCCAGTTATACTCAAAAAGTACATATATTCCATTTATTATGTGTATATTTTACACAAATTCTGTGTTTAAGTTTATTATAATTTTACATTAGGTATTTAACTACATGGTCATGGTTTGTGTAGGTAAGATTACCCAATGACATTTATTATTTATTTAATTGGGGATTACGCCAACTGCCATAGATCACAAATTAATAAGTATCATCATCTTCATATCAGCCGAAAAACGTCCACTGCTGAACATAGGCCTCCCCCAAAGCTTGCCACAATGACCGGTCCGGGCATCCAGCGGACTCCTACGCAATTAGTAGGTAAGTGTGTGCGTACTTAAATCACTAATCTTTTAAAGACTAAACTAGATATCATAATAATGATCAAGCTTTACAGTACATCAATCGAAAACATTAGTTTTATCTTCACCAAATACAACAGCAATAAAAAATCTATAAAAGTGATCCGTTTTCCGATTGTATTCCAACTGAGCATAGCGTAAAAACAACATGAAAACTCCGAGCCAATCGAAACGTTTTTGCTTGTGCTTTGCGGATTCTAGTCCCAAAGCAATTAAGCACTAGTACTTTAATTACGGTACGAAGTTCACGATTGGAATTAGAGTTAAGGAAATTGATTACTTCATACTCACTTTAGTAATTAAGTTTCGGAGGCCATGTGTCGCGGACCTTGTTACTTTGTTCTCGTGGGGTTTTTGTGATTATCTTAAAAGACTCTTTGGAGGATTATTTAGTGAAATTTGCAAAAAATGCGAGAGAAAATGTTTTTTTCACTACAATATTATTTAATATATGAGACTCATTAGGAGGCTCAGAGTCACTCAACGAGCGATGGAGAGGGCAATGCTCGGGGTTTCTTTGCGAGATCGCATCAGCAATGACGAGATCCGCAGAAGAACGAAAGTGACTGACATAGCCCGAAGAATCACCAGGTTGAAGTGGCAGTGGGCTGGCCATATTGGCCGGAGGACCGATGACCGGTGGGGTTGGCGTGTTCTCGAGTGGCAACCACGCACTGGACGGCGCAGCGTGGGAAGGCCCCCAACAAGATGGAGCGACGACCTGGTAAAGGTTGCGGGTGTCCAATGGATGCGGACAGCTTACGACCGATCTTTGTGGAACTTTCTGGGGGAGGCCTATGTCCAGCAGTGGACGTCTATTGGCTGATGATGATTATTTAATTAAATACTATTCAATTAAAATACTATAGACGAGTGTCAAAACTGTACAACAGTGTGCGTTGAGTACGCGCCGCGCTCTGGAGTCGCTTGGTGTGAACGTGGGTTCAATGCTTGATAATGAAGACCTAGGCTCTCCGAAACATGTAGCGCGTAATGACTAAATATACATGAGTTTAATCATTTAATCATATTTATGGTTATTATGTCTCACGAAAGTTTAAATTCAATTAGATTTCAAACTATCCTTAAATGGGTTGTGCTCTTAGAAACTGTTTGACTTGATGCCTACGGCTATTTTCTACCACCGCACCTCTCGCTATCGGCAGAGAGTGCATCCGCATACCCTAGAACCTAAATGGTCACGTACGGTTCGGTTTCAGAGGAATTTCCTCCCACGTACGCTTTGGCTATGGAATGACCTCCCTTCAGAGGTTTTCCCGAGGGTGTACAGTATGAGGTCCTTCAAGAAAGGAGTTTATACATTTCAGTGACACATCTGTAGTTGTGGGCGGCCATAGGCTGTGGTAACTGCTTACCATCAGGCGGACCGTAAGCTTGTTAGCCATCGACGTAGTATAAAAAAAAATCTAGGCAAACCTATTAAATACAAATTCAAAATCTGAAGCTGCAAAAACCTGTTAAAAATTCAGTTACAAATTAATTTCTAAAATATGCTTTTAATGACATTTTCAAGTAATTCCAAGCGAGTGAGCGCAATACGAGGGGAGTAAATAATTAGCCATTACGGTTAAATTGAATCTCACGCGTTTGATGATTGTCGCTCGCCTAGGGCGGGACCCCCTGTCTCGATTGCCAACGGTTTGCGCATACTTTTTTTTTATGTGACGAAGGTAGACAACTGAGCTCTCAGCCCACCAGATGGAAAGCAGGAACTAAGGCCCATGGATATAGCGATCAGAAAATCGCCTATGCGCTACACTGAGGACTTGGATCGATTGCCTCTATCTATGCCAGTAATTACACCGGCTATCTTACCCCCAAACTGAAACACTGTGCAAACACTGCTATTTAGCGGCAAGTTAACTGGTAAGACGGTGGTAGCTAGCCGGGCGGACCCTGCACGAGGTCCTACCACCAGCAAAATATACGAGTACGAGTTGTTAAGATTTCGCGAACAGCTAATAGAGATTTGAAGCTTACTGTTTATAAATCATGGGTGCAGAATTTTAACGAAACCTCAAAATTGACATTTAGGAATACTTTAGCCAAGAAAGATATCAATATTATTGAAAAATCTGTATCCAAATTTATTGCCGGCCTATCTCGAAATCTTGAACTTATATTTGGGTGTCTACTTGTGTAGATATTGTATATTTTATGGATGTGGTCTTTCACGTTCACTTGATAAGTTTTGTTAAAGTTTTGCACACAGAGTTCCGCACTACACATAAACAATTGTAGGTAAAAGTATTTTGATTTCTGTCTAAGTAGTCACACTAGTATGGCTATAAATTATAAACCTTAGAATGTCATATCGTCGCTCGTAGCGTAGGTAATTTTCGTCATTTATTAGCCATATCACAAGCCTTAATTGAGCTTACCGTGCGACTAGGTCGATTTGTGTAAGATGTCCCAAGATATTTATTTCGGCATCATGTAACTCATATTTGTCAAGTTCAGAATAATGATAAACCTGTGCATAAAGTAGCTTTTCTAATGTTTGAATATAAAAGTCATAATTTTATGTCATTCTTATGATGGAGCTTCAGGAAGGAAAGGTGAAAAGTGCCCGTAAAATTTAACGAGAGATGTAAGTTGTTAATGCTTTTTTACAAGAACAATAGTAAATGGAGTTTTACAGCAGGAGAGTTTATCACCTGATGTAAGGTCTATATGTATATTTAAGTAAAAAACTTAATGCGGTATGTTTTACGTGAAATGTGAAATAAACGAACTTCAAATTACCTACGAATAAACAATTTTTTAAGGAGCGTGGTTTCTCCTATTATCTTTTTTGTTACATTCGTTTTTGTTGGTTACACTTAATAGGTAATAATGATTGTTTTCCATATTTCATGCATTTTATGAATAATGTAGAAGATAATCATTACAAATATTAGATGTCATATACCAAAGAAAAGACTAGTTCTCCAACGTGGGGTTCAAACCCACGTTTTTATGCCACCTTTCACGGCTAATGCCTAAAACTATTCGGCCGAGACATGTTATATGATATTAATGAGAAGACATCAATTCTATCTATCAATTTTTTATAATTTCTAATCGTTTTAGTAAAAACGTCTCATTTTGTCACTTATACTATGGATGAAATGGGCTTTATATGAATTAAATGTCTAAGTGCCCTTATGAGAAGCGACAAGGTGGGGTGTTTAACTAAACTACCACATCTTAGTACGAGTACATGAAAACACAAATCAAAATATCTCAATCAAATAATTTGGTTTGATACATCAAAACTTTTATAGAAGATATTAATTAATTACAACAACAATACATGCCAAAATAAATATAATTCCGTGCCAGAAACATGCGAACATACTACCTATTTTATTTACCGCCGCGTGGATTTGATTATGTGTTTCCCCTTGAGGAAATCTTGTTACCAATAAAGTGGCTTAGAATATAGCGCCACATTTTCTTGCCGACCTGCGAAGCTAGCATTATTTTCTGAGACGTTTGTCATTGTTTCATTTATTTTCTTGCTGAGAGAATACTAGTAGGTACTAACGATGCTAACAGTAATATGTTTATGATCAATTTAACAAATCTTTGTATGTTCTCAATCTACCTACCGAAAATCCACATTAAGAAAGCATTTGTGTTTTTGTATGGAGTAGGCATGTACTATTGAAGCATACTACATTCATGTTTAACTACGCCAACTCAGCACTTGTGATTCAGCTATGAGAAAAACTAGCGTACACAGGTACTTATTTCAAAATATGGTACAGGCAAAGGCAAAATAAGGTATTTATAAAATGCTCAAAAATATGTCACACTGCACGTTAATTCTGTGTAATAAGAACGTCGTAACATATTTATAAGGATTATTTCGTTACATATTTTTGCACTTGAATATATAGGTACTATAAAATAAATGTTAACAATATTCGAACAATGATTTAATTTTAATATTCATAGGTGCACTGTTGCATTCTTATAGATGCATTTACTTGTGTTGCTACTTTAGAGTATAATAAGGACCCATTTTAAGTAATATCAACGGCATAAACAAAACCAAAAGACATTATCTTGAGGGACTTAGCCTTCAATGGACTAATTCTCTCCCTTTATATCCAGATGCTATCACGCCGGCATGTTAAAAGAGGTAAAGTACCGTCATAAAATCCTGCAGAGAGTGTCCAAGTAAGTTGTCTTAGCCACAGGGCTGGCATAATGAAATACTATAACCCTCCAGCGACATAAGCAGGTCATTCGTATTTTGCGAGCGCCGAATTATCATACTTCGCGTTTTTGGGTTTCATCAAGAGCTGGGTCTAAATAATTTTACATTCTTTGTCCGTTCATAAACGGCTTTGTACTGAGAAATTCCGTTTAGCTTTTTTAGCTTATGCAATATTAAATACATTTTAGGCGGTATATTTACAAAGCATGTGCACTGAAACTGGAATCTGGGAAAGTTAAGGGCATTTAAATGGGAATGGCTATTCTGGTGATGTCCAGGTTCACCCATATAACGACAAATTAAATATTACTCTTCTCAAATTAAATATTTCAAAAAAAAATTAAAGAAATATCGTATTTAAAAAGGTAAATAAAATTAATATCCAACTTAAATATAGCTCAAATTCATAAAATAAATGTATCATAAAAACACATGAAACATGAGAACAACCAGTTATATTAAATGAAGCTTTGTTAAGCTAAAATGCAGTAATTTATTTACAAACAAAATAGTTATAAATTACACAATTGATCAAACCATACAAAATGAGCCGGGAAGCAAAATTACTTAATCGCTTTTGCAATACTGATCAATTAAAGGGCATACAGAAACTTTTGCTTGTTTCACAGTCATTATAATTTTAATTCATATTAGTGTGGTCCAAAATAGTAGGTAAGCATATTTACAGAGACCAGTTCTTAGCTTAGTTGATAGTCTTCGCCAAAATATTATGGATTATGTGGATTTTGTCACAAATTGAAGACCTCTTTTATGTAGATTGCTAAATAATTAATCTACATAAAAGAGGTCTTCAATGCTTAAACGCGGGAGAAGCCGCGGGTAAAAGCTAGTAGTCTTTTAATTGAAATTTAGTCCTTAATTGTAGCCAAATCCTGTACTGTATTTAAACTTTTGATATAACGCTAATCGAGTGTCCCTAAAAAATGTTTGTTCATGGTTTAAGCAGAATTCTTGAGTATCTTTAAAGTTACGCTTTCGCTTGTGACTGGGGCTGCTTTACATGCTAGATCATACGTTCATAATAACTTTACTATCAATTATTGTCAGTAAGTCATCCTTGGCGTATCAAATAATGGCAGACACATGTGGTACCCACGGGTTATTAGTAGTAATAATCGAATTGCAATTGTTTCAACCTCCATTTATCGTATTTCACCTTTTCATTTGCCCACGGCTTCATTAAGACTTTGATCGTGCCGAGTTGCATTTACTTTGTCATCCATCATGGAATTTTTATCACATTCGAATGCAAGTTGTCGTTATTTCCAAAAACTGACGCAATTCGTTTACATAATTACAGCAACCAATTTCTGGTTTAAGGATGTCGAATTACCGAACAGTTTTGTAAAGAAATACAACTACGTTTCCAAATACATTGAAGCAGTAATTATTGCTTTTGTGATTACTGGATTTGGTGCTATTTATACCCAGGAGAACTTGACAGAGAAGCAGAGTACGGACGTGTTGATGAAGTCCATTTCAAGCTTTTTTGTATACACAATGTACGGATTTACTGTGTATAACAAAGAACAAATAAAGCCTAACAACTTACTATTTGACCCTCGCCATGTTGCGGATTTTCAGTGACACTAAGTTATTTTACTGGCAATGATTACTGTTTGACATCAGCGGCCCTACCGCAAAAATCGAAATTCGTAAATTTCGAGGATTTGTCTCTCTCACTCTAATGACGCCTTCGTTTGAGTGACAGAGAAACATCCTCGAAATTTACGAATTTCGATTTTCGCGGATGTAGGCCAGGCGTTGAATGTCATCGAATGTCACCGATGTAAACAAAAATAAAATATATCGCGACTTAAACGATTTCATCATAAAAATGCCGAAAAAGATACCAATAGAAGCAAGAAAAATCGTCTTAAATACAATAAAATCTTTAAACCAAAGAAAGGACGAAGGATTCAATAGTATTCCATTGGAAAATGTTTTGCAATTGGTTACTGACATGACATCACATTATTGCCATAGGTAAACTGTTTGTAGCGACACTGTGTCAGGGTTAAATAGAAAGTTGTTAGGCTTTAAAACAACTTTTATTCTCACTGACAGTGACGTTGATGAACATGTACAAAAATGATAAAATTGTGAGGCAAATGATGATGAAGACTAGAATGTACTTGGTAGGTCTAATGTTTGTTGGGTGTGCCCCAATGATTGCTTATGGGATAGAAGGAGGATTTCATGCTTTAACGTCAAGTAAGTGTCTGTCTATACGCTAAAAAATTGTTTCATAATTGCGAGAACAACTTGCGCTCTTTCTAAAATGCGCTCTTACTAAAACGCTTTCAAAATGTTTAAGGTTGAAGATTTCCATTCCACGTTATTTAACATAGTATACATACTTGCCGTGGCTGGATTGATTGACCTTTGCCTTATTTATCTATAAGCAGGACCCTATATACCAAATTCCATTAAAAAACTTGAATGACTGTGGTTTCTGCAATAAAAATAAAAATTATTCACTTTATTAATATACTACACTTTACACTTTAATAGTATTACGAATCTTAGCCTAAAAAGTAAACAGGATATAAAGGTTCATCACTGATTTAGGCTAATTTACCCCAGAGACATGTTCATGCCTGTCCATAAACAGTTAATAGGAGAGGCCTACGTCCAGCGGCAGTGGACTGAGAGAGTTGGTGGTGTTGTATGTCTCTGTATTGATATTTTCATGACAGAAAATAAATTACGAAATTATCATATTCTACTGTAGGTTCATATATGAATACTACAAGAGTACACAATTCTGATGTGATATTTTTTGCATAAAAGGTACAGTTACTGAAGCCATTTTATATCCTAATTATGATTACAGAAAAGGATTTACGATATTGATGGGATTGTTTTTACTTGCAGATACTACATTCACAACTGTAATTCCGATCTGGCCCGATCTAGATGACAGACGGCTCGTCGCTGGATTCGCTCGAGTTTTGATCTACATCGTCTGGTTGCTTTTAGTCGCCCACGTGATGGCCATATACAGTCTTATTATTTGTACTTCGATCTGTCTTAGCTATCAATTTGCCAATCTTTATGAATATTTCTTAAGTCTTAATGACATCTTCGAAAGTGAAGATACTCCAGAACTTCAAGAGAAAAGATTCGAGGAGGCCGTTAAATTGGGAATCAAAATGCACAATATTATTTTAAGGTATTTCATTGGTCTAACCAGTCTGTGGCTCATCATCCCCACAATTGACTTCCAACGTATTTAAAGGAAGACCTAGCATATTTTAAATACATTGGAAGTCAATTGTGTGGATAATGGTAATTCAATGGTCTGTTTCCTTGTAATATTTTAATGTTCACTGTGTTTTCATATTCATTTAATATTTTTCTGTTATTTTCTTTAACGTCTTCAAATGTTATACTATATTAGGTCCTACTACTAGTTTACTGATTTGTTTAATTAATAAAGAGGTTATTAATATTTGTTTATTACAGATAT
>JALPQI010007131.1:0-63457 GCA_025490895.1 Thaumatotibia leucotreta | reverse complement strand
AGTAAGGATATGCCCTAGGTATTTGAATTTTTCAACTCTCTTTAGGGGTACGCCGCACAGCTCGATCGCAGGTATTGTTGTAGGGTTGTATTTACTGGCTTTGAAGAGTACACACTCGCTCTTGCTAGTGTTATACCTAAGACCGTGCTCCTCGGCATACCCTTCACATTTCCGAATGAGTTGCCGTAATGAGTCACTCGACGGACCCAGCAACACCATGTCGTCTGCGTAACTAATGTTGTTAAAACATGTTTTATCAATATGACATCCGACATGTGTGTTGCTGAGCCCCTCAATCAACTCGTTTACATATAGATTGAACAGCACGGGAGATGTTAATCCCCCCTGCCGCACCCCACATTTCAACCTATACTCGTCAGAGTCTTCCCCTGCCCATCTCACGCAATTGACCTGGCTGCTGTACCAGTACTTTAACAATTCTACGCACTCACTCGGTATACCAGTTTTTGCTAGCTTGTCCCACAGTACGTCGTACACAACCAGATCAAATGCTTTCGACAGGTCCATAAAACACGCATATATAGGCGTGTTCCTATCTTTGTAGTACCGGATAACCCTCTTAACGCACAATATTGCAGTCTCTGTGGACAAACCTGGTCTAAAACCGAATTGTGCGTCGTGTAACTTTATGTACTTGCAAAGTTGTTCATTAAGAAGGCTATCAAGAACTTTAGCAAGCACAGTTGCCAGCGAGATGGGCCGGTAATTCCCCACGTCCGACAAATCTCCCGTTCTGTTTTTCACTAACGGTATTACCACTGTCCTGGTGAGCTTTTTAGGGAGATATGCATGTCTAATGCACAATGTGTAAAACATCGCCAATACCCGCGGCAAGTGTACTCCCGCATACTTGAGATGCTCTATGCTGAGCCCGTCATGCCCCGGTGATTTTCCCCTCTGCATGTTTTTGATTATGGTGTGAACTTGCTTAGCTGTGAAACTAAGCTTACTCTCAGCCATAACGGCCTCAGCATATCGTACCTCATTTGTAGGTTTATGCAGGATTGGTTCTACAGAAAACACACGCCTAAAACTATCCGCGATGTCTTTCTTGTCAGTAACTCCCCCTACACTCACAGGGACACTAGGTCTTACGCTATGCTGGTTTGTGTCTTTCCAGAAGGCCCTAAAGTCATTAGCAGCCCTTTTGGTGGCAAGAATGTCAGCTTTAATTTGCTCCTGCCTATCTTGGCACCATTTTAACTTTGCCTTGAAGGCCCTTCTGGATACACACATATCTTCATACACTTGACCCTGCCTAGGTTTATTAGACGACACCCAAATCAGAAATTTTTCTCTTGCGAGACTATGTGCTTCGGTGACGTACTTGTTCCAACCAGCCAGGACATTCCTCCTGGGCTGCCCACTCCTGCTAGACCTTCTCGCCGCATCCGTCAAAGTGGTAATAATGTCATCATACATTTTATCTAAAATTACGTAATGATTGCGCTCCATACATACTTTATCAGCACACGACGTTAGCTCGACAGGAAAGTCCAGCATTTGTAGCCTACCATTGCACAGGGAATGATACGTTTCTATTTGAGAGGGTTGCCTATTACCCCACATTACCCCCTCGTTACGTACCCTACCACTACCACTACTGCACCTAATATGCAACTTAGTTAATTTACATTCAATTATGAGCGGCAAGTGGTCGGACCAATATGTGTCATATTTTACCTTGACGCTGCACACCGTTTGCCGCGCCGCCTCAGTGACAACACAGTGATCTAACCACCTATTGCATCCGTGCGCTTCACTTGTAAATGTAAATGTTCCAGAGTCTGAGCCCAGCATTTCTAAATCGACGCACTTCCACAACTCCGTTTCACAAAACTGCAGCAGTTCATAGTGAAAAAGTTCCCCAGGGTGCGAATTAAAGTCTCCCAAGACGTACAATGCTTCAATGTCCTCGTATTCCGCACTAATCGCACTAATTTCTCCAAGACATTCAGTAAACAAAGGCACGTTTTCTGGCGCATTTACCGGCATGTATACGCTAAACACCAAGAATGAGGATTCATGCACTTTCACCTTTATTGCCGCTAACCGCACATTTTTACACTCCACTACAGTGACTTCCGAAAACGCAGACTTTCTCCAAATAGAAATAGATCTCGATATGCACTTTGTATTACCAACTGAAATAGAGTACAAAAATTGTGATGATTTATTTACAGAGGCAGATTAACCAAACAGTTTGTATAGATATTTATTGCACTTTGCTTTGCGCGCATCTACACCTTGTTTTTATTGATTTCCGTTAAATGAAAGAGAAGCTTATTTAGGTCAAAAATAATCAATTTCTCTAAGAAACTAGTGTCTTAACTCTTACTGTTATTGAGTTATTAAAAAAATAAGTTTAATGACTGAACAAGTGTATTGCAACCTTTATTACATTCTAATGCTACTTATTTTGACATGTGCCGTCAGTACCCGAAATTAATTTTTGTGTTATTCTTAAGGTTGTCTCACACTTATCATTTCATTTATTATGTACGAAAACGAAAAAAAATTTTTTTTGCGAGTTCGACTACAAACTATATACCAGGTAGCTCCAATTAACGTACCAATTTAAAAAAAAAAGCCTGTTAAATTTAACGGAATTAAAAAAAAAACACGATGTATATCTTCGCCCTTCACTGTGATTCCTTTGCCCAGATAAAATCACATATAAATTGAAACAAAATTTTACGCTAGGTTTTCTTTTCTTATATACACCGTGATTTCTAATAACCCGAAAGATTTTAACAGTGTGTTCCTGACCACATTTAGAAACTATAATGTCGTATAAACTTTTCTGGATATCGCCTAGTTTCAGAGTTATTACCAATTAAAAAAAAACATATTTTCTAATTGTAACTCGGTACAAAAGGTCTTTTTAACGGCGTTGGTGTCATTATGGAGAATAGTCTCACTAAGCTCATTAATAGACGTCGAAAAGTGAGAAATAAAACCTTTTAAAAATGAGGTTTTTGTAAAAAAAAAACCTTAACACTCATTGTAAGTGCTAGTTTCATGAATAACTTTTATTTTTGATGTTAAAATACATTCAAAAATTAAATAACAATTAAAAAAAAAAAAAGAAAAAAAAATCTTTTTTCGCCAAAAATGACAAAAGTCATATAATATTTTTTGTTTGTTTTTACATCTAAAATGCGTGGTTAAAATCTTTCGGGTTATTAGAGATCACGGTGTATATTTTACTTACAAGAATGCATTACGTATCGAGTAAAACTTAATGTGTCCTTTACATTCCAACTCATGGTACGGCTACTGATAAAAGTACAAGGTTACGAATAACAAATGAGACACACTAGTAATATAATATCAAAACCTTTGCATCCCTTCTCAATGCTGACTTTACAAAATCAGCCTTGACCGGGAGACCCGGACAAATAAATCCCAAATGAAATGTTTCAGTAGAACACAGTTTCCAAACATACAGCGTGGACTTACTCATTGGGCAAACATCTAAGCTCCACATAGGTTTAGTACTCAGAAATGTTCTAGCGTTATTAATTATTAAATTAAAACAAAATAAAAAAAAACGATAGTTAGACGTTAAAATTAAGTTTATTTTGACCAATGCTAACAAAACGGAACTTAAGGCCCGGCCACGACATTGGTCTAAGGCGACCAGCGGCGAGCGAATCCATAAGTTGGAATGAGATGCCGATATAGGAATTCCCTCTCGCACGCATGGTTTTCCGCTAAGACGGTCGCCTTACGCCGCGGCCACGACGTCGGTCTAAGGCGACCGGCTTAGCGGAAAACGTATGGTGCTCGCTCTCGTACCCATATCGGCATCCTGCTCCAACACATGGATTCGCTCGCCGCTGGTCGCCTTAGACCAATGTCGTGGCCGGACCTTTCAGAAATTTTAATGTCAACCTATAAAAACGGAAACCGCCGTTTAAAAATAGTTGTTATTGATCCATCAAAGTTTTGATTGGCTATATTCTATAAACATTTGTCAAAGATTATGTTGCGCCGAAATATGCGCGGTGTCACGAAAAGCGTTATGTCCTGCCCATCTGGGCACAATTCAACAATTGGTTTTGGGGGCATTTTTGAGCTGGCAGGCATGGCGTTAGACGTCCATGTTATAAATGGTCGCAGCAGTAAACTCATATTCTATCTAAAATGACAATGCGGAAACAATCCAAGCCTTTACGTATAAAGCTCATAATATAAATATATTATGCATTGCATACGATAGAAAATTACAAAGAAATTTGAGATGCCCGATGCACGGAGAGCAATGTTAAGGTGCATCTCCAGATTTGTATGCGGATCGATAGGAGGGGAGAGGGGAAGGTATATTTTCAGCAGAGCTATTCTTAAATCCGTATTTTCGTCCTGCCTGCCTTCCGTGCAGGCTCTGGACTGGAAATAATTTCAGCCTCCGTAGCCTAGTTGGTAGTGTAGTGACTAGTGACCTTGCCTATGAAACTGGAGGCTCTAAAGTGGAATCCTGAGCGAAATCAGGGATTCAAGCGTTAACGCCCAAGACAAAAATAATTTTGATACCGCTTTTCACACAAACTATGAGAAAAATATTAGACATGTTACATATTTAATATTTTTCAGCATAATGGATTCATAATAGGTACGTGATATTCATGTTCATATTTCATTATCCTTTTTAGGCTGGTAACAGAAAGTCCTTGAACAGTAAAGTCCCACTTTGATCCCTCTTAGCAGGGAAGAAAAGACCCGTATTGGAATAGGTGGTATGAAATAGTACATTTTGTCACAAGGGATCAAAATGGTGTATTTCCGGCGTGGGCGTATATTGAATCCTAAATGGAGCGACGGATTCCACAATTGAATCCCGACCGTAGAGAGGGATTCTCAAGTGGAATCCTGAGCGTAATGAAGGATTCAAGCGTTAACGCCCAAGACGAAATAATTTTGATACCGTGTGACAGATACTGCTTTTCACACCACCTATGAGAAAAATAAAAGATTATGACATATTAAGTAAATATTTATGCAAATAATCGATTCTGAAGAAATTTTTATCAATTATGAACGTACTGTTTATTTTCATATTTCATTGTAATTTTTTAGGCTGGCAATAGAAAGTCCTTGAACAGAAAAGTGCCACTTTGATCCCTCTTAGCAGGGAAGAAAAGACCCGTATTCGAATAGGTGGTGTGAAAACAATATTGTACAACAAAAGCACTGCTTTTTATAGACCTACGAATTTAGCCCAACGGCTGTCAGACGTGTAAATTAGCGAGTGCTACCGTATTCAGCTACCGCGGAGTGTCGAGCGATTTAAAATAGCCGCCACTCTGTATCCAAAATTGTAGTACGATTATGGCGAGTCTAGCGAAAAAATCGAATGTGGTATTTTGTTAGTTTTTGCTGCAAATGAAACTTATCTCCCTTAACTTAATGGCATTCAGTTTTTATTATGAGGATGTCTCATATGGAGGACAGGTGGCATAAATCAAATTTTAGATAAAGATTTTTTATTCAGTTAAATAATTTTTACATAGCTATACAAAACTTAAACAATAATATAAAATTACATCTAATTGCAAAAAAAAAACTAAATAAAATAAAAAACTACAATAAATCTTATAAAACTACCTTAAACTAAAGGTCTGAACTATATTTACAAATATCCCCAATGCCACTCCCATTTGGTAAAGTGCCCATAAGGCTGGCTGCGTTACCTCGCTGAATGGCAATGCCTATACGTTGAGCGAGGAACGAGCCAGCCCTAGGGTCGCCGGTGGAACGGATGAGCAACGACCTCAGTTTTGTAAAAAGTTTTAGGGCCTCTGGTCCCCAAGGACCTAGAGTCTCAACGGCAAAAGCCGAAAATACGTATGCGTCACCTAAACATGCGTATTTTCGGCGTTTTGCGACTTCGGCATTAGTGGCGGCACTGCCTGCTCTCAAAGACGATGCATTGAGGTGGGACGGCGCAAGGGTGTCCACACAAGTTGCGTCCCAAATTAGAGGCCGTCCCTTCTCCCACGGCACGAGAGTAAGACCGTCGGGCCTTTTGCCGTCATCGCGCGCTAAACCGTTAGGCTCCAATATGGCGGGCATGTTGACGCTGACTAAGGCCCGTCGGATGATGTCATTGAGGGAGGCGTGGCGGGATAGACGACCAGCGCTTTTAGAGCAGGCCAGGCCGTGGTGGCCGTGGCGATCCACCACTGTACCGCAGTTGCACCGATGAGGCTCAACTAGGTTGGCTCCTAGTCGGAGACCAACCGCCAGACGGAAACTATTGGGGTCTAATAAGTTGCCGAAATTTGCCGATGGGAAAACATGCAGCCAGTAACCGGACTCTCTAGCTGAAGTTGCTAAGAGTCGCGCTGTTTCAAGGCTAGACGGGCTATTTTTTAGGAGATCTTCATGTATTCCCCGACATATAGGTTCGTCCCAAAGTTTTTGAGAGCTTGGGCTTGAGGGCAGGTCTTTGCCCGGACAAGCTACCCGCCAAGCGTCCCTGGCCTCAGACAAGCACACTATCTCACAATCACCTAGTGAGGGTTGTAGAATACTGCCCGTGAGAGCTAGTGTGCTGTGTACCGAAGACAGGAACGCCGGCAAGGAGACGCATCCGATCAACCTCAGCCCTAGGCCGCCGAACCTAATAGGTAGAGATGCTATCAGGAACATCCTTGTGTCGATTTGTATGTTCACAATTTTTTCAATTTGAGGCCAAAGAATATTATCAATTTTTTCACATAGAGACGAATACTTCCAAAAGGGGCTGCAGCGCATAGCGTAGGTAAATTTGGGGACAAAATGGCAGTGCCGCAGAATAAAAATGGCCATATGGGGGTTAATTTTGAGAAGACGGTCTGAAAAAGAGTGGAATTGGTCAATATTTTTATCTATAAAATTTGGAATAGAGTCGTCAAAAATGGGTGCACCAAGTAGAAAGAGATTTTTTTTTTCTAAAATTTTAATGCCCGGGCAAATATTTTGAAACGACCTTAAGATTTCGCTCCTATTTGCATCATTTGGATCTATATAAATTTCGCATTTGTTAGTATTGAGTTGTAAACCGATGGAGTCAAATTTTGTGCTGATGGAGATGAAATCATTTAAAACTGTGGTAGCGTCACCTCCAAGTGTTCCATCATCAAGGTACCAGATGTTAAAAAGCGATGTGAGGTCAGAGATATGATTTTTGTACATTTGATTGTAGTAGGTACCTTCGAAACATTAAGTACAGATGTCGCTAGTGATTGATGATGATGATGATGATGCGTTCCTGTTATCCCTCATAAGGGACATAGGGCTCGCAGAAGAGTTTTCCATTTGTCACGATCTTGCGCGGCTTCTTCCAGTTGTGTCCAGTTCAGACCAATTGAGCCAGCCTCCTTCTCAACTGATCGCTTCCAAGTATTCCGAGGCCGCCCCCACTTCCTTTTGCCACTGGATTGCCAATGGAGACTCTGCTTCGACAAGTGGTTGTCCGGTCTACGGAGCGCGTGGCCGATCCAACGCCATTTCCTTTCGAGGATTTCCTGACTCACGGGCTTTTGGTCTGTCATCTGCTTGGACCGGCAATCCAGAGGAAGCGGGTTCGAATCCCGTGACAACCAGAGTCTTTCGCAGTTGATTTTTTCTATGGTAAGGACATCTGTTACGACATTGTGTGTTTTTTTTTTGCATCATGCAAATTTATAGCTTATCGTATACGTTTGCATAATGACATCTTGGCTAGGTCTGATGGTATTTGAAGTATTCTCGTAGCCCTGGTTGGACTAGACCTTACAGTCAACTGCAATAGCAAACACTGTTACGGGACAGTTGGGACGTAAGATTCGGATTTGCAACGATTTAAATAATCGATGTGTATCTTATGTGTATTGGCAGAATGTATGTGAGGGACATATATACAGGGTGAAGGACATTTTACTCCTTGGGTAACGTACTTTCGATATCAGTTAAAAGTTTTCTGATATCTCTCATATTTACGGAATTATGGCCTGTAAACACTTAAGATAAGTCCTCTTTTCAGTTGTATCGATGAAAAAGAGACGTGTAGCTGCGAGTTGCTGTCTAACACAAAATATGCTAGGCCCCGTTTTGGATGCGTTCAACTGAATGTCAGTTCATTAGTCACACTTGTCAAAAAGTTGTTCTCTATAATATGAAATCTGTTATCATTATAATCTATTCTCCGGTGATTACTAACCCCCTTATTCATAAACGTCTGCTAACTTAACAAGCCGCTAAGTATTGTTTGTCCCTTTTGCTCTTATGGACACATTGTTAAGACCGAAAGGGACAAACAATTATTAGCGGCTTATTAAATTAGCAGACGTTTATGAATAAGAGGGTTAGTAAATATTTATTTAATGACGTAACTAAAATATGGTTGTGTATTAAAAAATAAATAAGTATCTTGGGACATCTTACACAAATCGACCTAGTCCCACGATAAGCTCAATTAAGGCTTGTAATGTGGGTACCAGGCGACGATATACAGGGTGTTTGTTATGTCGTTAGCCAAATTTGAATATGTCATTCGCGATTACCAGTACACAACATTTTTGAAAAAAAAAGTGACACTTTTTTTTAGTTTTTTTTCCCGTTTTTTATCCGGCAAAAACATAATTTGTGGTCACTAGGCAAGTTTGTTTCAATCCGTGCGATTCGATGGCAGACAAAAGGGTAGCAGGTTTGAGTAGTCAAGTCTTAGCCAATCAGGAGTTCATCACAGGCACCGATCAGCCGACGTCACTCACCCCACCATCGGCACTAAACAATGAATAAAATGTCCTAACTACATGCACACACGATTGTTATTTGATTAAAACTGCCCAAGCGCATACCTACCTGTACCTGCTCGTTGTCATCAACTATTCAATTTGCTTAGAGAGTGCATTAGAATCGATATCTGAGGTAAACCAGTACGCGTTTGTATGACGGAACATTTAAGTTACTCCGTTCTTGAGGTCAAATTATGCTGGCTCGGCTGATCACAAGATGCCATGTGCCATTTGTACAGCACTCTGTAAACAAAGAAGGAGTGCGCTTGCGTGAACACGCTCGAGTCAAACTACCCTCAGATCGGCGCGCAAATCAAAATACCCTCGTTATTAGTACTGTATGCGATAGACTGATAATGCTGTCTCGTGGGTTTTACCTGCAAGTTAAGCTCCACCTCCATTCCCCACCACGCGTAGGAAACTTGTTACGTATTGAATTAGTTACCTTATGCGGGTTAATTAAAGTTGCAAACTCAAACACCCTTTCCAATCTGATTTGGCAGTTATGAGCGCATACTAGGTTGGGCAGTACGCAAAGTAAGCAAGTGATCATAGTGACCAAACATTCGTTAGATAATGGGATTTTTAAAAAAATCTTTAACAAAAAGGATAATGAAAAATGGATTATTTTTGTTTTACCAAATATTTTTTTACGCCTTTACCCAACACATATTGTAATATGGCTAATGATATAAAAAACACCCTGTATATAATAGATAAATACATATAGATACTTAAATACAAAGACAGCCATGACCAAGGAACAAACATTTGTGATAAATAAATACACAAAGAATGCCCTCGCCGGGATTCGAACCCGGAACCTCCGGCTTCGTAGGCAGGGTCACTTCCAACTAGGCTACATAGGCTGACATATTAAAACCAAAACTTGACGAATCCAGAGAACTGACCCTACAAGCCCGCCTACAACCTACATGATGTTATAAGATGTTCTAGAATTTCTGAAAGTAGGGCACAAGTAAAGTCTGAATTCCGGAGCAGTGCAACAGGGAAAAGAACTTCTGTAAAACCTGTCAACTACTGACTCAAAATCCTAAAACTTCTAACTGTGGTTCAAAACTTACTCCAATATGATTTAGGTATAAATCTCTTTCAAAAAACATTGTTTGGAAACGCAAGGCACAGAGAGCTAGTAAGTTTAAGTACGTAATTAATTACTGGGCTCTTTGTACTTACTTATTTGGACTTTAGTTGATCTTCCAAATAGTTGAGTTTTGCAGTTCACAAAAATATGAGTTTTCGATAACACAAAATCATTTGCCTTTACAATTCAAAATATTGTATAAGGGTGGTGGCAAGAAGGTAGATCTATGTTTTTGTGTTTGTTATTTCCATTGTTCTTGTCACTTGAGTCACACTGGTTTTATGCAAAATTATGCTACTACAACAATTCAAATGTGCATCTGGGGCCTATTTCTCGTACATTACAAGTTCACAAGTCTACAAGTTTACGTATAAAACTCAATTACACAAGTGTGGTTTAATTCTGTTTCTCTAACAAATGATTCTACAAGTGCTACATGGAGGTAGCACTTGTAGTAATCATAGAGTAAAAAAGAGGTTTATTTACTAAGCAAAGTGGAAACGCAATGGCCATTATAAATGTTATGTTAATGTCATTGTCACTCATGTGCATCATAATCTTCATAAGAAGAAAATACGTCCTTTTAAAATTTAAGTGACAATATATGTCATCTACTATTCTTCAATAAAATGGCCGACTTGTGTCTGGCATGTGTCAGGGGAATGTATGTAGTGTATAAAATACAAGTAGTTATGAATAGCGTTTCTTAAAAATATTAATCACAAGTGTAAAATCAACGTCAGTTTCGTCAGTCACTCTTAGAATGTTTACAAGCCCTAGGGTGTCCGTATTTTTATATGATAAGGTGAATTCGTTAATAAATTACGCTAACCTTTAATAATATATTGTTTTGTTTTTGTGAAATAGCTCAAATTGTATTCTTAAATATTGTTTTGAGTTAATAATGACATCGTGATTTACACGAAAGAATGCAAAATCAATACAAGTAGTAATAATGATGTCTAAATGCTACACGTACGTATGTATATTAAAATGGTCGAAATTAGAATTGAAATGCCCGATAATCATAGCAATAAATAGCTTAAATATTAATTTTTATTTTACTAAAGACATCTAGCGACCAATAGAATAATCAAATTGGCGGCGAGTAGGTGAACTAGAATCGTCAAATGCTTCGCATAACGCTTATGTCTATGGTTTTAAAACTGTGTATGCGGTCCTAGTACAACTGGTGATTGACAGTAGCTCGCGGCCTTCATAGGGCTACCCGTCTCTTTTTTATCAATACAATCAATAAGGGACTAGTAGCCCGTGAGAAGAGCGCGTGTTGGTGTTGCGCATAAGATATTATGCTAGCCTGATGCCTACGTTACTCTAAAATATGTATCAGTCTCAATTACTATGTATTTCTATCCTGTATGTATATGCCCCAGCAGCACCACAACGTGATAAAGCTTACAACGAAAAGAGAGGCATAGATTTTGGAACTACTCTTACGGTTTTATAAGCATGCTGTACCTAGATTTGTATTTTTATTGGTTTATGTCAAATAATATTTAACACTATAAAATAACCCCTTCATTTATCGATGAATAATGGATTTATAATAAATCAAACTTTTCGCATAGTGACAATTACACTTCGTCGTTGTTCGTCTAATGCATCATGCGTCGTTACTAAGCAACATACTTTGCTTTAGGTGCACGGCTCAGTGTAATTCCCGCATTAAAGTGGTTTGATTTCCATATAAGTACGGTTAGCACATGATTGGTGCGACAATATGTCGCTGCGAGATAGACTATCCGTCCCTCTTTAAGTAAGTAAAAGACGGGAAATCTATCTCGCAGCGACATACTGTCGCTCCGAACATGTGCTAAGCGTAAAGAATTGCTTGTGGTTTAGCAAGCCGTAACGTATTACCACATTATAAAAATATGCGAATTTAATATATATGGCAATCGAACAACCTTAATGTTTTATAGTTATAGTAAATGAAACAATTAGGACCTTTTTAACAATTTTATTTTATTACAATTACAATAGTATTTTTCATAGTATAAGCTTTGGAGTATCCCATACAAAATATTAAAATATTCTCATAACTCCACCTACTCCAATGATGTGAATCAGTGGCCCTAGCACATCTTGTGTTTAACAGCAACTTGCACCTACCAGATTCTTTTCGATTGCATAGATTAAAAGGAGATGTGTATCTGTAAGTTGATGTCAAATACAAGATATTCTAGCCCGCCAGTGATCTCCGCCATGAGACACAGTGGCCTTAGCACATCTTGTGTATGAAAGCAACACGCAGCTAGCCATCTCTTTTCGATTATACTGATTAACAAGAGACTGGTAGCCGCGAAAAAGCAGCGTGCTACTGTTAAACACAAGATATGCTAGCCTCCAGACTTATGAATCTATTTAGTCAATCATTTAATTTTCTTAATTTGCATTCATATACCAACTATACATAGTATAGGTAGGTGGGTGAATATCCGAGCGTTTCAACCGCTTAATTTTGGTGGCAACATTCTTGCCGAAGTTTCTATTGGTTACAATGTGCTACTTATCATGTCATTTGAAGGAGGACCGGTACCTTATACTAAATGAAATGACGAAGGATAACATTGAGAAGTTTAGAAACTTCGGCAAAAATGATGCCACCAAAATTAGGCGGTTGAAACGCTCAGATATTACCAATTTAATTAACAACTTGACGCTGGTGTATATAGTTCGTATTTAAAAAATCGGTTTGTTCGACTTATCGGGTTTCACTACGCAACCCTCGTAATGGTCAAGGACCCTATTGGATTCCAATAGTGTCTTCGACTATAAGTGATTCCGTACATGTGGAACCGTGTACATTATTATGAATATTCCTTTTTATTTAAAGTAAGAGTTATGCATTGTTTCCCGACATAAACTTTAGAACCGTAGGTATCCTATATATTCTTAGGACTACGTTTGAAGTGTCCATTACTAGTACTTCTCAACTAAAAGTTTCCAACACTTGCACCAGTGACCATTAAAGTTATCTATCATTCAATATACGGTTAACTTAGCAGACAATTTTTTCATGCGGGTACCTACTATAGCATTAGCGGTTTACTTGTAAGTTATGTTATGATATTCAAAGAATAAAGTAATATTGATAATTAATTATTAAGTACCTACTTAATAATTCATTATCAATATTACTGTTTCCTATATCCTATATACCTATATAGTAGGGTGGATCGATTTTTTTATTTTCGGGTAATCATAAAATAATCTTTACGAATCGATACTATGCGGCTAGAAAAACAAAAAATATTATGACCATTTTTGGATATTTTATCATTATGGACCCCATATAGAAGCCCGAAGATCGGCCTTATTTTTAAGGTTTTTTTAAGAAAACTCGGATGAGCAAGGATATTTTCTGTTTTAATTTTATGGATAAACAAAATAAGATTGTTTTTCATAAATTTAAGGGTTGTGTGATTTAATTATATGATAATTGTTCGCAGTACCTCCAAAAAATAATTTTCAACTTTGAGGCTCTTGGGGCAGTACTTCCCGAATGATTATCGTAAAAAGATATATTGTTGAAAAAGTTACTTTTTAGACAGGTTATTTCTATAGGGCCGCGTTTCAGAAAATAATGAAAAAAAATTTTTGTCCATGAATACATTGAAGTATGAAAAAAATTTTTTTTTTCGGATTTTTGGAACCGCGGGCCAATAGAATGATAGTCGTAAAAAGTAACATTCTGTAACAATATACCTTTTTCCGATATTCATTTGGTAAGTACTGCCCCAAGAGCCTCAAAGTTGAAAAACAGTTTTCGCCGATACTGGTTATAATTTTCATATAATTAAATTGTGCAAATTCTACATTTATGACAAATAATGTTATATTGTTTCTACATAAAAATAAACCCGAAAATATCCACGAACTACTGACTTTTCTTAAAAAAACCTTAAAAATAGAGTCAATTTTTGGGCCTATAAACGAAGTACAAAATAAAAGTAAATCCAAAAATGATCAAAATATTTTTTATTTCTCTAGCCACGAAGTATCGATCTATAAAGATTATTTTATGAATTTCCAAAAATAAAAAAATCGATCCACCCTACTATATAGGATATAGGAAACAGGTACTCCTTGGTGTTTGGCAATCGGTACAATTTATAAATACATACATACAAATATATATACGGCACACGCCTGATAAATATCGATGATCTTTATCAATTGAGCTCAGCAGGCTGGTCCAGATGCTTGAAGATGCTAGCGATGCTCATACCCATTCATTTTTTGATCAGACTCTTGAAATGAAATAGCGTACGAGTACAACTTATTTTGGAAGCGTTTATCCTGTTACTGATTGCTATTTCCCAGATAATCAATGAACATGAATAATAATAAGCAGGCCGTGACTTATATACCGGTATTTGGCGTCGAACCTGATACTTACCTCGGAATCTTCCGTATTCTGCTGCTCTACCTTAATTACTTACATATGTACTTCCTCCAATACTCCTTTTACCTGCGAAGTTATAAGTTTTTAAGCGTGTAAGCGAGTCCTAGTTTTGTATTTCATAAATCCTACTGAATGTTGTTATACTCGTACATGTCATAGATACATTGTTAGCGTGATTGTTTCATCGAACCTTATAAGCTTATAACCCTATTTAGGTACACATTACACACATTGTATAACAAAGCTAATTTACAAAAATATATTGACGTATGAAATTGTTAGTTAAAATAATGATTAGGAACAAGACCGCCCAACGTCTTCCGTTGTTTGCCTCAGTATTTTTATGGGTCGTCTAAAGCCACCAAAGCCACATCCATCCTTCCGAAACCTCTCGAAGAGTGCTTCGAAATCTGGCGACGGCTTACTGCCTGCGTTACATACGTATAACGGAAACAACGCAAAGACTGAAAAGCGATGCCGAGGCTACTAGGATGGAACCTTGCGGGTGTTGGGCGCCGATAATCATATCGATAATACACATATTCCATAATACTCGCCGCAGCATGACGGCGGTAAGAATACATTTCTCACCATCCCAACTCTTCCTGTGCGTATCGTAAACGTCGACTACATTATATAAAGTGTCACGACGACGGATTTATTGATGATGATGTGTCCATCATCATAGTGGGCACACAACTGAGATCGCCGACCCGCTGGCCTAGCATGGCGATTAAGTATGGGCATTTACCTCCTACTACGTCCTGCGTAGGTATAAGTAATAGAAGTGACTTTTGCCTAGCGATAGGCTGATGTAGTCTGATGATGATGAATACACGTATTCCTCATAGATTGCCACATGATTTAGTCACGTTTTATGTAGCATTTAATACATATAGTCTTGTCCTTAACAATCTTAAAATACACATACCTAAGCCACAACTTGCTGGGTATGAAAAAAGTGGTGGTAAGAAATGACAACTCTGAATTTTCTTAATTTACGTGTACGGAAAATAGTTGCTTAAGTTTTACCTCTATTAAACAAAAACCATTTCAATATAATATGATAAGACTTGCCAGACAAATAATAACATAGACAATCCGATGGAAACTTCAAAGGTCCCTTATTGACGGATTTTATATTTACATAGAATAAATAGTAATGTATTCATATAATTATATGCTCTTACACACTTTAACACTACTAAAAGCAGAGCCGACTTACAACATAATTACGTACCTAAATATTGGCCGGCCAGTCAGAGCCGCCATAGTCGTCTGTTTCTGTCTACGTGTGAAAGAAAGAGATGTTACATAATTGTTGACTTATGCAATATAATATTCAAATGTTTACTATTTCTACTATATACTAATGTACTTAATTGTATAAATAATTACCGTATCGAAATAATCTTCACTTGAACACCAAGAACAACTAAACGTGTCACTAGGTGCTTGCAACGTTAAGAACACCTTTAGGTGCCATGATGTCACCTGTCAAAGCGATTCTCACACTTTTACGTATGGCTTAGGTACATTTGCTCGATTGGGTTCGAACTTTTGGTGTATTTTTTAGCCCTATCTTGTGTAAGATGTAAGGCGTTCAAAGGTAACATGACACCATGAAGCTAACGCTACTCAGGTAATTCAGCTCAAAAGGCACGAACCAAATACGAAGCCGAAGAATCACTAAATTATATTCATAATCTGTAATACCTATTCATTTTATTACATATAACTTAAATATTCAAGAAAACAACAGAAAACGGAATATGTGATTCTCTTAAATATGAAAAAGTAGTAGGTACCTAGTTATAATATATTATACAATAATGTCTGTTTCAATCTTTAACCACAAGAATTAAACCGGCTCCGTTGTAATTATGATCCCAAAAGGCTACAAGATTATACGGAAATGAAATAAGGTTAACATAAATGTATCATATTTTGTGATTGTTCCGTTGTCATCAGCAGTTCCACGTTTGTTATATTATATTACACTATGACAAACAAGTAACCTGATGGTAAACAGCTACTGCAGCTTATAAACGTGGGCACAGTGATGTCACATACGTTTTGCCGACCCTATGTCTCTATGTCGTTAGCAAAAGTCGACAGAAGTCTTGGTGGGCCCCCCATTGAATGCCCGTAGAGTTTTGGTTATGTTACGCAGCAGGAAACCATCACCATTAATAGATAGAGAATGTTAATTTGACTTTAGTTGTCTGTAAGGTATTCATCTCCCAGCTCTTTACCCTTCACTTGATAAAAATATAATATTTATATGAATACGCTTGATATGTACATGAACGTACTAAACATCTATGTAAACGTGGATTTCAAGAATGAACGCAATTTCTCAATACTTGAGGAACTTAACTGATTAAAAATCCGTTTAGAAGTTCCCAAAATTCTAGGATTTCCCAACGACCCCGCCATCGGAAATAGTCTCTGACAAAAATCCTGTATTGCTTATTAGTTGCTTAAATTAATGTAAGATCGTCATATAGCGCACCTTCTACGAGTAAATACTTAAATATTGTCAGCTCATGCACCTACGGGCGACTTCCTTTACTGCTGATAGTCTGCTATTGACACTGGAAACTCTACTTGTCAGCATCCATAACCTAGCTAGCATTGACTATGCCTACGAAACTGGAGGTTAAAGATTCGAATCCCGGCGAAGACGAATATTTGTTCCTTGGTCATGGTTGTTTTCTTGTTATTTCAATATAAGTATATCTTCCTATTTCAGTACCTATAGTATATACAGTGTAGAAATTAAACTCAGGCCCTGGAGGAAAACTACTTTAAATCCTTAAGCTAGCTAATTTTACTTAAAGGAGACATTCCTTTATTCCGCCGTGTGGTGACGGCAGTAAGAATACATTTGTCACAACCCCAACTCCTCCTGCGGGTGTCGTAAGAGTCGACTAAGGGATTGAAGTGTCACTGACCATTTTACAAGATTGATGATGGGCAGCAGCGTCATCATAGTGGACACATTACTGCGATTGCCAATCCGCTTGCCCAGCGTGGCGATTATGGGCATTTACCTCCTAATGCGTCTATACGCATAGTTAATAGGAGAGGCCTACGTCCAGCAGTCGACTAACATAGGCTGATGATGATGATGATGATGATGTATATTGTACCTATCTATTATAGAAATATGTCGTCTATCCACCCACACACACACACAATATCGTCACGCATTCGCACAATCTAAGCCTTATTTATTACTTTGGGCCTATCGACTTGTAAAATATTGGTGTAAGTAAATAACATAATCCACATCTATGACAGCCGCAAACGAAATGCGTGTACCAAGTTCTGAGAGTCCCCTTGGTCTTCATCTTCAGTTTCTTCGATTTCTGACAGAAACGTTATTTAAATAAATACAAAATTCGCCATGGACAGGACATGCTTAAGAAACTTCAAAAGATCGCTTGATTTCTCCAAAATGCTAATTAGATCCTGACTTGATTGTTTAACCAATTAAAAAGTATTTTAAATAAAAAATATGTACATATATTCAGCACAGTTACTTCGCTATCGGAAAATTGGCTTTTATTGAATTTTCACCCCTTTGTTAATATACCTACAGCTATAGCTACTCTTGAACATTTCCCCCAGTTCTATAAATACATATAATAGTTACCATAACCACTACGTTTTTCAATTACAATTTCCTCTAGCCTGAAAGTGACTTGCCGCCAAAAGCTCGAATAATGAATAACGAATTAATAACTAATTTCCTAGTGGGAGAATCACTTTGACATCATACGTCATGACAAAACAGATTCTGGGTGAAGACACGACAAGACAATACGCCTCGGAGCTCTTCTAGGTGGACTTGACTTCCCTGCAAACACAACAGAAACGAATAGAAGATAAATAAAATTATTTATTTGTACCCGTACACAATATAGAGATCTCTTTTCTCTTACGATTTTCTAAGATAAAACTAAAAATATGCGCGAATCGACAATGGTTTCCCTTGTAATAAAATTAAATGTGAAACGATCGTTTATTTATCAATGGTAAAAGATAGCACTTGTATACTTTTGTTGTAGACATTAATTACATGACGGCTTCCATAATTTAGTCGATAATCAGTAGTCACCCTGCTTGCGAAGCGAGGTTCGAATCCCGGAGGGTGCATCTCTTCGCGTAAGTAGTAGGGCTCCCGATATACGTACTATTCGCCGAACCGTAGCTCCGTGTTCTTAACCCCGGCGGTACTAAGATCACGAATTTCACAGTCACGCCGAGATACGTACCCGAATCTTTGTTTGTATACGTATCTACGAATCTTGGCTTCGTCCTGGCAACGACTGCTCGTGGCATGGATCCGGCCGGACCAATTACTATGCAAACACATAAGGCCTATTATTGAATAACAGCTTGTTTTTAAAGTATGTATTGAGTATTATACTCTGATTCGGGACGAATGGTATTTTAATGATTAGACTTGCATTTTTCGTATCGATTTATGTTATAGAATAACGTGGTAGGTACTGTGTTCTATATAACAAGCGACGGTGATATTTATGGATTAGAATTTATATTGTGATTTTGAATCACCAGATAGAAAAATTAAAAAAGAATGTTAAAAATATTTGGCCAAATTGCTATACATAAAAGTCATTCATTTAAGTTTATTACCTGACAGGGCGGCCCTTTTGTAGATAAGATCTATACTAAGAATTTGCACGCGCAAAGTAGCTAACAATAGTTTGTCTGCGATGTAATTGACCACACGTGGTAATTTTACTGATAAATATGTTAACTTGGGCTTTACCTGGTACACCTTTTGTTTGTGAAGTTGAATGAAATAGCCGCATCTTTGTTTTGATATAGATAAGCGGGAATGTTTTAGTAAATTTGAAAAGGGCAATTTCGGGTTTTAGTTTTATACGTGTTTAGTCACTAATAAGATTGCAGGCCGGACAGACTTAGTGAGAGTTTAGTCGAATTTAAATTAATTGTTTTTTTTATTATTTTGTTACTGTTGGTGAGAAGATAGCGTTTTTAAAGTGTATTAATAATGAAGATCAGTTGGGTGTGAAGTTATGCCACCAGGGTCGGTGACACTGCTTTATGCACTTTGTGCAATGATCGTACGAACAATGAGTTTTCGTGTCGTGGTGGTACAACAGGATCGATAGGAAAGCATTTGAAAGCGGTGCACCTAAAATCTCCCGTCATCGTCACGACATCCGATGAGTTAGTATATTGTATTTTTTAATTATATTGCTTTTTAATATCCTTTTATATTTTAAAAGTTCCTTATTTTGTAGGAAATAACGCTGTAAATTTTTATATTTATGACGCATTTATTTTGTTCCTGAGTTATGGGTTTCCTAGTATAGATTAATCGTTGTCTGGTACCCTCAATATTGATTTATGTATTTATTTATATCAACTCCGCTCCTTCGGTTAATGTATTTAAAAATAGATTGGACAAGTGGCTTTTAAACAATGAATTAGACTGAAGTTACTAGTGATGTGATAAAAATTTACAAACTTTGAACTATATACTACTGGCCACTGTGACATAGGCTCATCAGCTGAATAGCTGCTCGCCTATAAATTAAATGAAAATGAAATGAAAATGAAAATATTTTATTTTGCAATAAATTTTACAAAGTGACATTTGGGTTGAGACTTCCTATTAAGTAAATGAATACCTGTATCAGGAAGTCCCGCTCTTCTATAACTAAAGTCTTAAATCCATTATAGCAGAAATGATTATGGTATAAGAAGCTACATGCAGAAAATTACTAACATTGGATAAAAAGGTAAGTACTAATTATTATACATTAAAATATACACTACAACTAAGACTAAAGACTAAACTAATTGTGTGTGTGTGTGTGTGTGTGTGTGTGTGTGTTTGTGTGTGTGTGTGTGTGTGTGTGTGTGTGAGTGAGTGTGTGTATGACTGTGTTTGTGTGTGTGTGTGTGTGTGTGTGAGGGAGAGTGAATGGTTGCTAGTTAGGTAAATATTACATTCACTTATTAACACAATAAGTCAAGTAAATTTAGTTTGATCTACGCAACTACTATCGGTACATCAGTAATTCTGTTTCCTCATAGGTGAGATTTTGTAACCATTCCATTACAGTTTTTTTACATTTGTAGTACTGCATCGGGTAAATATCAAGTTTATCATTTAAATTATTATACATAAAAGTTGATTGCGCGGGATACTGTCGCTTAGCGAACATAGACTTAGTTGCCGGGATAGGGGCAACCTTACATTTCTTCCTTCGTTTTGGGATTCCAGGGTTAAAAACTAGAGTTTTGTGTACCTTCAGTATTGCACTCAAAACGTACAGTTTCCGTATTGACAGTAAACCGCTCACTTGATATAAGTCATGTGTGGGGAATCTGTATGGTTTTGAGTACATCACCTTTAGTAAACCACGTTGACCTCTCTCAACCTCCAGAATCTTCGTCTTGATTGCACCACCCCAAACCGTTATACAGTAACATATAATAGATTGCGCTAGACTTATATATATTTGGTTAAGCAGCTTTTTAGTAGTTATATGTCTGAGTTTCCTAAAGATCCAGGTAAGTCTTCTGATTCTGTTGTCCACGTAATCAATATGGGCAATCCATGACAGCCTTTGATCCAGCACAATGCCTAGATATTTTGTAGAAGTAACTTTTGTTATTTCAGTGCACTGACAAGGATGAGAATCGGTATTACTACAGGAATGAATTCTTAAGACAAGGTTAGTGTTTGGTTGAGTACTATTATATTTTGTAAAACACATGTAATTTGTTTTATTGACATTAAGCGTCAGCAGATTAATTTTTAAATAATAATAATAAATAATAATAATAATAACTTCATTGCACGAAAGAAAAACTTAAATTATGATATTTAGAACTAAGAAAAAATATTTACTCCGCACTGTGTTATGTATTTTTTAACTTCCGTTCACATCTCATTATTAAATTAGGTAATTAAGACATGACAATGTGTTAGTTTTTATTAATATTGAACTCAGAAAATATCTATATTTTATAATTCTGCCCTCCTTACCTTAGAAAGTAAAATATTAATATGTAAAATTTAATATCAGTAGGTATACACGTTATCATACTGAAATTAAGTACAACTAAGTTATCGCACTTTACGTTAGAAAAGCAATTAGGTAACCACTAAATTAGATTCACAAATATCACGGAACATTCTCATCCGTTTTCCTTAGTCCTTAAAGACAACGCATCGAATCGTCACTCAACAACGCGGGCGGAACGGATCTGCGTGTAATTAAGATACTGTTGAGTACAGCGTACCCAACATTTCCTATCGGCAGCTCCAGTTGGCAGAGCTCGGATACACGTAGGCCGGATCTACTGATGAGGAGGGCTGGAGCGGCAGGAGGGCTATACAGTTACATTTCTTACGTAAATTAAGTTCTGGCGAGGTATCGAATGGTTCATACATAGTACAAAATGCGACATTTTAAATCTTATACGCTAAGTTCAGGCGATTAATATCAGCCAATAGGCGACGATCTAGGTTCGTTCATACATTTGCGTTCATGAAATTACTTATACATTACTGATTACTTATATCTAACTTAATTACGTGAGGATCATTTATTTACATGATTTATCTTATTTCTAGGCGTTCATCGGTCGTGACGTCGTGTCGCTAACATTAGTCCTCCTCCGTCGCAAGACGCCATGTTGCATGGGTAGGCGACACGATCACGGAGTCGTCGTTGATGCGGTCGTCGGGCTCTGGGGGGCAGCGCAGCTCTGCGTCTCGCCGGCTGGCACCACGACGGCTATTTTGCAGGTGGGGCGCCGCATTACGCCATGCAGGGTCTTGACGTCAGCGGAGCGTGTTCTGCCGTCTGGTCCACGGTGTGTAGCCACGACGATCCCTTTCGGCCACGTGTTGCGAGGGCCGTTAGGGTCCGCGATGATCACGATGTCTCCCGGCTGGATCTGACGCCCGCCGCTGGCTGAAGAACCGCGGGGTGCTAGTAACGGGTAGACTTCTTTGACCCATCGCGACCAGAAGTGATCGGCGAGGGCTTGGGCTGTTCTCCACTTCTTGTTGTCATCTTCTTCACAGGGTCCCAGTATAGGAAGATTGGCAGCTCGCAGTAACAAGAAGTGATTCGGTGTTAAAGTCTCAGGCGCGTTCGGGTCCACTGAGACATGTGTGAGTGGTCGTTGGTTCACTATATATTCTACTTCGGCCAATACGGTGTTGAATATCTCCTCTCGTGGCGCCTTGGTGTGTAGAGTGTACGCCATTGCTGATTTGATGGTGCGTACCATCCTCTCCCACGCTCCTCCGGCAGATGGGTTACCAGGCGGGATGAACTTCCACTCCATCCGTTGTTGTAGACCGTAGGCTCGAAGTATAGGTAGCCACTCCTTATGGGCTTCTTGGAGTTCAATGGCCGACGCTCTGAAGTTCGTTGCGTTATCTGAATACATAACGCGGGGCCACCCACGTCGCGCCGCGAATCGGCGTAACGCGAGTAGCGCGCTGTCGGCGGAGAGGCTGTGCACGGATTCCAAGTGCACCGCTCGTGTTGTGAGACAGGTATAGAGAGCGATCCATCTCTTCTCTCTTCTGCGTCCGATGGTGACATATACAGGGCCCGCATAGTCCACGGCTGCGCAGGTAAACGGTCGTTCGTATGCCGTTGTTCGTTCAGGTGGTAAATCTCCATGCGGCTGTACGCGTGGCGTCGCTCGGCGTAATATGCAGATTGCGCAAGTTCGGGCGATGGACTTTACGACGGGTCGCAGGTGCAGAATCCAGTACTTCTGTCTCAACTCGTTCACGATCGCTTCGTTGTGTATATGCGCTGATTTCTTGTGTGTATGTGCGATCAGTAAGCGCGTATACACATCCCGTCCGTCAAGTATAACGGGGCTTGATGCAGTGTATTGAACTGGAGCGTTTCCTAGACGAGTCTTCATTTTCATTAAACCATCGCGGTCGATTTCAGGTGCTAATTGATATAACCTCGATCTTTTATCAATTTCTTCGCCGCGGCTGAGTGCTCGTAGTTCGTCAGGAAAGCTTCGACGTTGACTATTTTGTTGCCACATATGTTCCGCTCGATGTATGTGTGCAAATTCTAATTTCTTCGTTCGGTCGCGACTTCGCAGCTTTTCTATAAATAGCAACACATAGGCTGTGCTATTAATGAGGCGTTCGTAACTGCTGAAGCGGTTGATGTCTGGTAATACTGATGCTGGGTCTCGTTCTGTTCGTGTAGCATGAGTCATAGCGGTCTTGATGTTCTTGCGTTCCGGTAGGTTCTCTCTTTCAGTAGCGGTGACGTCGTTCAGGTTCTGTGGCCAATCTCGTTCGGGTAACCGCAGAAATGCCGGTCCTTGGTACCACCGATCGTCGATGGTGATGCGCTGGCTCGGTTTACAGCGCGTTCCATCGTCCGCCACGTTGAAATTAGTCGGCAACCATCTCCACGATTGTCGGCTTGTAAGTTCGGCGATCTCGGCTATGCGGTGACTGACAAACGGTCGATATTGTCGTGCGTCATCCCGTAGCCATGACAACGTAGTTTTTGAATCCGTCCAGTATGTGATGTCATCTGCAGTGTAGCGCTGTTCTTTCAGGATAGTTTGAGCGAGGCGCGCGGCGATCAAAGCAGCGCTCAGCTCCATCCTTGGCACCGATAATATCTTTAATGGTGCGACTCGCGTTCGACTTGCGGCTAGGCTGACGTGCACGTCGTTTCCGACTTCAGTGCGCCAGTAGGCCACGGCGCAGTAGGCTTCGGTACTTGCGTCGGAGAAAACGTGCAGCGTTCGACGTGTCGGATCCCTCGGCGAGTCGTACTGACGAGGTATTCTTAGTTCGGCGATGTATTTCAGGGCTTTCAGCCACTGAAAAAATGCTTCGGTGTCTTCTCGTTCTAATTCTTGATCCCAGTGCGTGCCCTTCGCCCAGACACGCTGTAGCAAGATCTTAGCGCTGATCACATACTGCGCGATGAGTCCTAGCGGGTCGTAGACAGACATAACTGTAGATAGGACTTGTCTCTTCGTTGGCGCTCGATCGCAGTCCTTGATGTTTTCTGGCACGCGTAGTAGCTTCGTGTTAAAGCTAAGCGTGTCTGTGCTAGGGTCCCACACCATGCCTAGCACCTTCTGTGATTTTTCGCCTAGCATCGTCGTAGGTTCGCTTGATCGCAGTTCGTTCGGTAGTTCTTCGATCAATTGACGATTGTTGCTAGCGAAGCCTCGCAGGTTGAATCCTCCCTCGGCGTGTGACTCGCGTACTTGCTTGACAGTTCGATGCAAGTCCTCCTCGGTCTCATAGCTAGCCACGTAGTCGTCCATGTAGTGGTTGTTCTTAATATCATAGACTGCCTCGGGGTATCTCGTTCGGTTGTCTTCGGCGTTCTTGTTGCGTACAAGATGTGCTAAACATGGGCTGCTCACGCATCCAAACAGCACCCGTGTTAACTTGTAGATGTGCGGCGTGCGGTCTCGTTCGTTATTCCTCCATAGGAATAGCTGGCTGGCTTGATCTTCGTGCTTCAGATGTATTCGCATGAACATATCTTGAATGTCCGCTGTCACGGCGAATGGATTCTCTCTGAAGCGCAGCAATATTCCCAGCAGGCTCTGAAGAAGGTCTGGACCGCAGAGAATGAAATCGTTGAGACAAAACCCTTGACATTTTGCCGCAGCATCGAAAACAGCACGCATTTTTTGCTTCTGTAGGTTAACTACAGGAAAATGCGGTAGATAAAAGGTAAGATCGCTGACCGGCGGCTCGTTCAAACGTACGGCGTAACCCTTTTCGATTAAAGCTCTTATTTGCTTGCAGTAATCTTCGGCGAACTTCGGGTCGCGTCTCATTCGCGATTCAAGGTTCAATAACCGCGAATGCGCCGTAGTGTAGCTGGCCGGTAGTTTGACGTCATCTGTAGCCCACAGCTGTCCAACTTCATAATGATCTTCATGTTTCACGACGCTCGAATTGAAAAGGTCGACAGCTCGTTGATCCGCGGGCTTGACGTTGTCTTTGCTCGAAACTCCCAAAGCTTCTATCGCCCAGTGTTTCTTTAATTTTTCATCGAGTTCATCTTGTTCAACGCGACAATGCAGTACAACTTGTTCGTTCGTTCTGATTATCTTCGGCCGAAATCCGAAGAAACACCATCCCAAGCGGCAGCGTATGGCGGCGGGATCGAGTTCGCCTGCCATCCTTATCTCGTGCGGTATGCATAGCTGCCAGTGGTCGCCTCCGATGAGCATTTGCGGTACTCCTGTAGTGTAGCATTCATCGGCGAGGTCCTTGAGATGTTCGTACTTGATCATATCGGCTTTGTTTATAATCTGGCTGCGTAGTCCGATTCCGCGTACCGTTCGCAGCGTGATGTCGTAGCCTGTCCCGCCTCGTGCTGACCGTATCTTCGCCTTAACGGTAGCTGTGTTCGTTCGGTGCGCGATATCGCCTATACCGCGCACGCATAGCGGTGAAACAGGGCCAGACAATCCGATCTGTTCGGCGATGTCCTCCTCGATAAGGCTCAGTGTCGAGGCGTCGTCCAACATCGCGAAGATGTGTGCTTCTCCGCCCGGGCCGCTCACGGTGACGGGCAGTACTTTAAGTAGCACATTAGCAGGTTCGATCCCCGAGGTAACGTATATGCGAGCGGTATCTGGTTCATTCTGCTCGTTCGGTGCATGTGTTATCTCGGCCTGCGTGGCGCGCGGCGCGCGCGTGGTGGGGGCGTGGCCTGTCCTCTCTCCTATAGAGTACACCGGCGCGGTCGTAGTGAGATGTACTGCGGCTTCGGTCTGTATTTCTTGCTTATCCGCGTGTAGCAAGCGATGGTGGGGATGCGGACAGCCTGGTACGTCGCATTTCTTCGCTCGGCAGTACTGGCGCTGATGTTTGTCGTTGAGGCAGCGAAAACACACCCTGTTCAGTCGCGCCCAGTCCCATCTCGCTCCGACGGGTTGGGCAGCTAATTTGCGGCAATCTGTCGTTCCATGGGTTCCTCCGCAATATAAGCAGATTGCGCGCGGGTTCTTCGTGGTGGCGTTCGTGGTATATACCACTTTCGAGGACAACGGCTGCGACGAGCGCGACTGGGACAGAGCAGGGCGGGCAACCGGTCGGTTCGTGTTGCGCTCATACCGCGCCTGCGCTGACACGGCGTTCGATGTCGCGGTAGCAGTCCGTCGCGATGTTAGAGGGGCTCTGGCGTGCGAGTATTTCATTTCCTGCTCGCTCTCGTACATCAGGAAGTCCGACAGCTGGATTATTTCAGCTTCGTCTGAGTAGCGGTGTGCGCGGGCGTAGTCACACCATCGGCTTCGTAGATGGGGGCTCAGGCGGTCGGTGATTTCCCTTATTAGCATGGGATTATCGGCGTAGTGACGGCGGTCGATGTCCATAACTGTAGATACTATGTTTGCGATCTTGATTGCGAAGTTATTTAGGTCATGCGCTGTCGGCCCGACGGTAGGCAGCCGACGCAGGTCTTCTAGTGCTTGGTCGAGTAGTACTTCGCTCCTTCCGTACTGTTTCTTCAATATGCGCATGATGAGGTCTGGACGAGTAGCTGTAGCCAGGACGTGCTGGACGCAAGCCTTGGCTTCTCCTTTCAGCGCCACTCGCAGTCTCGCTACGTTCTCGTACTCGGTGAACTTGTATCTTGTCGCTGTCTCGTTGTATGTGTTATAAAAACTGCGCCACTCGCTGACATTACCATAGAAAGCAGGTAATTCGTATATTTCTTTCGGTGCAGGTCTCGCAGCCCTCTGCATTTTTTCAAATATCTCGAACATACTGGCTGCGATGCTCTCCTGTGTCGAGATGTGCGTTCTTGGAGTTCTCGCATCCGGACTCGGCGAACGCGAGTACTGTTGCCTCCTTCTCGCGGAGGTCTTCGGTTCGGGGGTGAACGGCCTTTCACGTTCATAGGCTCGTTCGGGTTCAGGCGAGAGTGACCTTTTCCGTTCGCGGGTCCTCTCTAGTTCGGGGCTCGGCGATCGCTCAGCAGGCCTCCTCGTTCTCGGAGTCTCGAACATCGAGCGTGGTTCAAGGTTCGGTGCTCGACGTTTCGATGCCGGCTCGCGTGTCTCGTACGCCCAATCCTCAGGTTCATAATTCCTCGTAAGCGCCTCAGGTTCCGCGGCCTCGATCCCCAGCCGCAACGCTTCGAGTTTTTTGTTCAATGCTTCCGCTTCGCTTAGAAGTCTTCTTTGTTTTCCCCGTAATTGTTGCATAAGTTCAATGCTTTTGTTCCATGGTTCTATTGTTCGGCGAGGTGCGAAGGATACTTGTCGTGTCCGATCATCCTCGCGAAGTTCCCGTTCCGTATAAGTTCGTACGGAGTCGTCGTTCGGCGCGCTCGTTAGCGCTATAGCGCTTGCGGCACGTGTGTCCAGCGCCGTGGGCGCCGGGCGACTAACTGTGCGCGCATGTTCTAGCGCTCGCTCGAGTGTAAGCGTTCCCCCGTCGGCCGGTTGCGATGTGGGCGGGGCTAATGGCTCGCTCCCCTCCATATGCCCACGTGCGTCGCCGGCCTCACTGCCGTCAGTACTGCACTCGTCCTCAGTGCGCGAGGCTCTGGCTCGCTTCATTTCGGCGGCCTCCGCTCCAGCCGCTAGAAAGCGTCTTCGTTCTTCATCGTCGTGAATCGACGACATTGATCTCGTCGTGATTCTTCTTCCCGTCATCGCTGCGGTGCTAAGGTTCCGGGTTCGTGCACGCAGTCGATGTCTCAGCTTCAGTCTGAGGGGTCCGGGAACACGATTCGGAGATTCAGTAGATCGGTCGCTGCGTGTATCCGCTGAGTCAACCATCCGTAGTTCGGTCCGAAGTGGTTGACGGTGCTCGCAGAGGTTCGGACTGGTTCGCTATCCGACGCTCGAAGGACCAAAAATGTTGAGTACAGCGTACCCAACATTTCCTATCGGCAGCTCCAGTTGGCAGAGCTCGGATACACGTAGGCCGGATCTACTGATGAGGAGGGCTGGAGCGGCAGGAGGGCTATACAGTTACATTTCTTACGTAAATTAAGTTCTGGCGAGGTATCGAATGGTTCATACATAGTACAAAATGCGACATTTTAAATCTTATACGCTAAGTTCAGGCGATTAATATCAGCCAATAGGCGACGATCTAGGTTCGTTCATACATTTGCGTTCATGAAATTACTTATACATTACTGATTACTTATATCTAACTTAATTACGTGAGGATCATTTATTTACATGATTTATCTTATTTCTAGGCGTTCATCGGTCGTGACGTCGTGTCGCTAACAGATACGTATCCCCGTGTACGTATGTATACGTACTTTATTGATACGTAGCCGTGTAACACGCAGGAAACGGGCCTTAAAACCGTTGCCGTGTAACACGGCAACGGGGATCCGGCTACGGTTACACGAAACACGGTCACGACCGCGAGCCCTAGTAAGTAGTTATTTATTACAAAAATATTGGTTCCTCAGTCATGGTTCTTTTCTACGTATTTAAGTATCTAATACATATATACCAAATATACATATCCTCCTTTAATTAGTACACAAAACCCAAGCCTTAATGGAGCTTACCGTGAAACTCTGTAGATTTGTGTATGAATGCTTTATGACGTTCATTTATATTTTGACTATTTTACGCAGTAGGTATGAAAACTATTTTACACTATACTTCTTAGGTACTCACATTTACCTGTGGTTATACTTTCGTAAGATACCTTAACGAAATATTTAGATTAAAAAAGGCAAGTTGCCTTGATGCATATTTATAGAACACACAGATTGATGCATTATATAGTACATTTTTGTTTACATTACTTACGAGTACATACTATTTCATAGAATCTTATATTCAAAGCTAATCTAAGCACGGACACCGTTTACCAATTTTTCAATACCAAGGATGTATACCTACCACCTTTCCTGGAGGAGCTATTCTTCATCATAATTAAAGTTCTTGACGAAGTATTCCACTGTCCGTTTCATATCTATCTCATCTTGCCTTGAATGTAGTTCACCATTGTTGACTGATTAATTGCATTTGCTCTTCGATGTGCATGTAAAAAGTAAATAATATATTAGTAACTTAAGAATTTTAAGTGACTGGCCAGGTGGCCAGATATAGCACAGAACCGGGATGAATAGAAGAAGAGGGGGGAGGCCTTTGCCCAGCAATGGGACAGAATGGGCTTATAATAATAATAATAATCGGGGGCAGCTTGTGGCGAGCTGACGGTGAGTGGCGACACCGCGGACCCCTATTTCAGAGGGCCCTTTTATATGGCCCTCGCCTCTGTGCTTGCCTTGACCGGCCGGCCAGAGTGGATTCGCAAGAGCGGGACCTATGCTCCAGGTTGGAAGTGTAAAATGTCATAACGCCGGCGGCCCTTGAACGGATTACCGGGATCTGGCTACCGCAGTCTCACCTCTCGACAACCTCAAAGCCGCTCTGAAATGTTGCGCTATTGTCGCACTGTGCGTGCGGCCGTTTGTAGGGCCCACTAAATGAGTTGGCGAGTCACCACCTGCCTTTTTACAATTTTGAGACTGATTGTCACGGCAGGTGTCCGCTAGTCTCCTCCCATAACCCAGTATCCAGTCCATCCATTATACCAACCATAGCCCAAGACCTTAGTTTCCATCGCAGTCACAGTGCTGCACTGCAATAGTCTTTGCACCTGGCGGGGACCATCTCCGGACGTATCATATTGTGCGCTCGGGGATGGTATCCGCCACGTGTATCCCTTGCTTTTAGATTATTTGTCTTAAAAGGCCTCTGCGCTGTTGGCTTCGGCCCCACGTATGCCTCCCAAAGGTCCGAGACCCCATGGTCCCGAGATAAGGTAAAGACGAACAATAATAATAATAATAACTTAAGACTAGGTTGATTTATACATATATACTAGACTATACTTGACTTGAGTAATATAAAATTATACAAATTGATCGCCATTTTAAATGGTAAATGCCCTTTACTATTGCAATAATTGAAACATAAATACATTGTCATTATGGTCATTGTAGAAGATGCGTGATAAGTAGTATAATAATCACAGCGACATTACTCAAATGACTCATCATAAAAACAATCAAAATCTAGTAACTTTGTTCAAGTAAGTAGGTACCTATGAATATATGTATAGGTTACCTGTAAATTCTTGTATTATTGGAAATGGGGAAGTTTATAAGAGATTTCAAAAGAATTAAGATACTTTCAAATAACGATATTTCGTTCACGAGTCCTTTAAAATTAATTAGAAACCGCTTCGGTATGGACAGACGGACGGACCAGCACATAGGTACTATAACATAATATATGCATAGATATGTATTTTTAGAACTAGGAAAAGGACGGATGTATGACATTGATGGCATAAAATCATACCTATCTAGTACCAAACACTGCTTAGCATATTAGGACTACTAAAATTACAGGTTTCGGGTTTACGGCAAATGTGCCTACAACGCTCAAGAAAATGATGATGCATTGACCGTAAATTGGTACTTCTACTTCGTTTTTGGTATAGTAACTTAAATTGAAAATTCATACTATATCATAAATTAAACGGTGTTAGATTTATGTGTAACAATATTCTACTCTGTAATACCTAGTAATATTGCCTGAGAAGCTGGAGGTTTATAGTGTTAAATCAAATAAAGTACCTATACACATACATTGGCCGTCTGGTTATGGCAGTAAGAATACATTTGTCACCACCTTAACTCCTCCTGTGTGTATCGTAAGAGTCGACTAAGGGATTGAAGTGTCACTGACCTTTATTTTATAAAAGATTGATGATGGGCAGCAGCGTCATCATAGTGGACACATTCCTGCGATCGCCAATCCGCTTGCCCAGCGTGGCAATTATGGGCATTTGTCTCCTAGTGCGTTTATACGCATAGTTAATAGGAGAGGCCTATGTCCAGCAGTGGACTATCATAAGCTGATGATGATGATGATGACACATACATACTTATACCTACACAGATACTTGCCATCTACAATAAACTCACTTGAAAAACATTAGACTTCAGTCATTCATAATCTAGTTTATGTTTTAGTAGGTATTAGTTTCGAGTACAAGAACATGGGGATGCATAATGAACCTGACATAAATAAGACATTATTCCGTTACGTTAAGTCGATTTGTGTAAGATGTCCCAACATATTTATTTATTTATTTTACACCTCGGCCTAGGTAGGTTACAAATCACTTATAAATTATTGAGATAAGAAAACTTAATAAACTAGTCCTTTCAGAAGTATTTATGTACTAGTATCGAATTGAATTCGCTATGTGGTTGCGGTTGCCATATGATGACGGCAATAAGAATAAATTTGTCACCACCCCAACTCTTTCCGTGGGTGTCGTAAGAGCCGACTAAAGGATTGAAGTGTCACGGACCATTCATTGATAGAAGATTGATGATGGGCAGCAGCGTCATCATAGTGGACACATTAATGCGATCGCCAATCCGCTTTCCCAGCGTAGCGATTATGGGTATTTACCTCCTAATGCGTCAATATGCTAATGGGATGTATTTGTGATAGCCTGACGATGATGATGAGAATCGAAGGAGACCACGTTGCCAATAAAACCTTAGAACCTATTCACTGGCATTGGACATTTGTACTTATTTATAAACTACTACTACTTATTTTAAGTATTTTAACAGGATGCGTTATTAGATACTTCTCACCATTGTGGAATGTGAAGTCTGAACTATCTTATGTAGCATAATAATAGCTCACAATCTTATTTCCTATAATTAATTAGATAATTCGATTGATAATTATTCGGGCATGGTGCGATAGAACAATCCTATTCATATAGAAAACCTAAGGCATTTATAAGCATGAACCTAAATAGCATACCATACATACACAGGTACTAAATGAGGGATCACATACCTTCCTTTTTTCTTAAGGCTATCAAAAAAATCTGATCAAAGCTTTTCATAGCTGGAAAGACAAACTGGCAGACAACATTAGGTCCTAAGTACAACTATGTGTATTATTTTACATATGAGGTTCTTTACTTTTTAAAAGACCTTCCTATCAATATGATAACAAAATTATAACACTAGTTTTGACTGCTTTTACCCCTTCCTTTACATTCTAATGAGTATTACTAAACTAAATAATATACTTTACAGAAACCACAGCCAAATTGAACTAGAGTAATTGTGTTGTCTAGTTGGTGATTCAAGCAGTCAGAACTCCATGATGAGGATGCACTGCGTCGGCGATGGAGGAATTGTCGTATCTTCTGTCCCATTTGTCGTCGTCGTCTACCTCTGGCTACAGCAGCTGCTTGCCATCAGAAGGCTTGTATGCTTTGCTTATTTGCCACCGTAATAATAAAAAAGTCAAAATGTAAGATGCCTAGGTCCTACCAACCAACTACATTTTCATCACCATCATATCAAAATCCTAGAATATGTAGCTACTTACTCTGATATCCATCCTATTTGATAGCATTAGTATGACTTACACTTATTTTACAATCATGTAAACGATTACTTAGTTATCTAGAATTACCCTATTGGCAGTGAGCACGACGCCCTAAAGTATTCCACGTGATATGTTTTAATCATATCGAGCAGTTATGTAGTACATCGTGCTCGTTATTTTGTTCTGCTGTATTATGACAGCATTTTGAATAACTAATATTACGTAAATAAATGGCTACACTGATATCTGTAAAAGTATTTTTATAATAAAATGCCCTAAGCGTGTGTGATGCCGCTGATGGCAATAAGAATACTTTGTCACCACCCAACTCTTCCCGTGGGTGTCGTATGAGTCGGCTAAGGGATTGAAGTGTCACTGACCATTTATTTATCGAAGATTGATGACTCCCATCCGCTTGGCCAGCGTGGCGATTATAGGTATTTTCCTCCTAATGCGTTTATACGCATAATTTCAGCAGTGGACTATCATAGGCTGATGATGATGATGATGATGGGCAGCACCATCATCATAGTGGACACACTACTGCGATTGTCAACCCACTTGCCCCGCGTGGCGATTATGGGCATTTACTAGTAATAGGAGAGGCAGGTGACAATTAATATTATACCGATTCATTTATACTAAATATACTGAGATATGTATAAATGTACTCACCGTAAGGATGTAAATCATGTCATTAAATATAATTTATAATTTTTATAATTTATATGTAGCTTTGTTTAACAATATAATAATTGATTCACGTCATCTGTCATTATGTCAAGTTTGCTTTTTTTATTTAAAAAAAGGCTTTTGTCACCCTTGTTTCATCGGCTTGTCATATTTCTCCATGTCATTTCTTCAATTGCTATTTTTGGCAGCACAATCTATCGATGAGTAGCGGAACCAAAACTTCGTAAAAACAATAATAAACTTATAACACTTTTTTTTTAAATAACATGAACCCTGCATGCCATTGGGTGTTGGTGCCATACAATGAAATAATGTCCTAATTAAGAGCTTTAAAACGAGGTATATCTCAACCGTAGGTATACATTCATGGGACACGGTCCATACAATAATGCCTATTCTTCTTTCTCGGGTATTTGCAATCTGTTTCTGTGTGCGTCCGGCGTTGGAAAATTTCATTATTTTTTCTTTGGTATATGACATCTAATATTTAAAATATACTGGGATTTTCCCAAAAATAATAATTTCATAGTAAACAGTATACTTTTTGTTTTTCTCAAAATAATATAATATTAAATTATATTACTGATTTTAACGAAGTGCGTTTAAAACTTACACATTTGAGACCTTAAAAATACATTATTTTCATTTTAACATTAATCAATTCTTAAAATAAACGCATTTTAGCAGTCGAACGAGACTCTTCATTATTTTGTTACAAGTCACAAGCGACAAGTGTATAATACAACCTTCGAAAAACAAAATGACTGTTCAATGCCTACTAGTACATGACGTTTAGTTGTATTTTTCAATTATGACACTTGTAAAATCTCTAGTATCCCCACTCTTGTAATAATTTATATAGATGCGTCAAACGAGAACTTGTGAAAAATATTGATTTAACAGCGTTGCCATGGATACACACTTGTAATACAAGGCTTGTAATGTACGAGAAATAGGCCCGGTGTTAATAAGCCCTGTCCTTAACCTACAAGCATACTTGCATAATTTAATTAACATAATTTTGCATAAAACCAGCGTGACTCAGGTGACCGTAACCATGGCAATAACGACAAAAAAAGTTGATTTACCCCTGAAGAACAAAGTGAAAACATAATATATTATGAAGCCTATAGATAAATTTATGTTTATGAAGTAACACAGGTAATCTCACACTTCCCTGGAGGTCAAAGGCATTATCCTAATGAGGATGAAGTTGTTTTAGGACGTTAAAGGGCTGAAGGTTTGAAACTAAGTGGGAGAGGACATTGGTCTATGTAATTAACTTTGATCGAGTTTAAAGAGATCCTGTGAACAATTTGTTATTTCGAATAACAAAATCCATCCGTCATATTGTAACGACATATTACGTTTAATATTATACTATCCTCAAACCAAATAGACGACTGAGATCGTAAAACAATATAGCGTCGTATTATCTCTTTCGCACCTGCACGCCCTGCAGAGCGTGCCTGGGTGCTTAGACAAGTTGCCATTCGCTAACGCTTTATCGGTAGGTAACCGTTATAATGGCGGGACCAGATCCTGAATTCGATCGATTCATATTGCATTATTTAGTACTGAGTTTGTACTATTTTGGTACCTGTTGTAAAAAAAATTGTACCTCTTCTATTTCAAAGTTATATTCAATCAGATTGGTCCCGCCATTATAACGTTATAATGGCGGAACCAAATCCAGAATTCTGTCCATATTCTGTCGATTCGTATTGCATTATTTAGTACTGGATTTGTAAACGAAAGGCAGCTCGCTGTCTTTGTCGCACTAATATGAAAGAGTGACAGAGAGGGGCAACTACGGCTAGTAAGCGTTAGCGATTGGCAACTTGACTAAGCATCCTGTTATCAGCCGGGCCGCATAGGGCAAGTAGCACAAAGCCACCGACGTTTATGCCTCAGTCGTCTGTTTGGTTTGAGGATAGTAAGTATAGTTTGCCTGCGATCAAGCCCGAAATATCAGAATAATATTAATTACACGTGATCAAGACCAATGGGCCTGTAGTTAAAATATGAATGGTAATCGGGAAAGCTTAAATCATTATAAAATCCATCCGTACTAATATAATTGTCGCCTTATCTGTTACCTATTCATGTTAAAACCGCGATTTCGTTGAAATTTGGTATGGAGAAATTTAGACACCCTAAAAAGGACAAAGGATAGTTTTGATTGCGAAAATCTAGTAAATCGAAAAGCTAGTAAATTAATTATATATGTATAGAATTTGACCACATTCACTGTCCGTACACAATGCATCGGCCTCCTTTTTTGGGAACATATGAAGGCTTTGCTCTTGGACTAAAACTCAAGACAAAAGTCTGAAACCGTCACATCACATCATCAGCCTATATCAGTCCACAGCTGGACAAAGGCCTCTCCTAATTTCTATGCGTATGAACGCATTAGGAGGTACAGTCAAAGACAAAATACGGTTTAAAAATATGTCCCAGTGCACTCTAATTTCTGTGTAATAAGAACGTCGTAACTCGTAACATAATTTATGAGCGGATTCTTTCGATACTCATTTTTGCACTTGACTGTAAATGCCCATAATCGCCACGTTTGCTGTCAAACACTGTCCTGCCCACAGAATTAGATTTAGATAGAAGAAACAAGTTCATTCATTTGTATGGCGGCCGAGCGTGTCAGATTTTGTACTGAAGTTGTTACATGCCTATGATTTTAAATATGTATTCATATTTTTTTGTATTGTTGCAATTAATATTACTTAAGGAGGCATTATTAATGTTTTTGTTCACTTCAACTTACAAAATTTGACGCCCGACACCTGCAAGCTGCGATTAAAGACGGACAACTCAGTGGATTTCACTGAGTTCATTTGACACGCTAAGTAGAGACGTTTGCTTGATCTATGGTATATATGACATCTGGGCGTTTAGCCAAGTTGCCAATCGCTAGTGCTTGCTAGCGCATAGTAGTTTTCCCTCTTTGTCGCACTAATATGAAGGAGTGACAGAGAGGGAAAACTACGATGCGCTAGCAAGCGCTAGCGATTGGTAACTTGGCTAAGCATCCTGCGGTCCTGCCGCAATCACTTACTGTCTCTTTTCATCATCAGATTATCAACATGTTTATTCTCTTTCCAGTGCCCGGCGTGAAGGCCATGGCGATCCTGAACTGCCTGCTGGCGCGCCAGCTGTGCTTCGAGGACGCCTCCTGCTCCGCCATCTTGGAGATCATCCCGCGCGTCTGTGGCTCTGAGCTTGGTGAGTTTCTATTTTTTTTCCTCTCGTTGAGTGTACACCACTCACAAATATGAACCGTGGGCTACTTCTTATTTTTACAAATAACAATAACAATATATTTGAAATAAAACTATAAAAACGGGTAAACTCGCGTATATTAACTAATTTTAACTTCATTCATCGTAGTATGTCCAGCAGTGGACGTCAATTGGCTGATGATGAACTTCATTCCGACTTTTAGAACACTTTACAGGGTTCGTGGTCTGCGGATGACTGACAATGGAGGAAATTCGATAGATCTACCTCCATCAAAATAAGAAAGATAAGTACAAAACTACCCACCAAAGAAAAATATACTAAACCACAGACAATACATTTTAAGGGTGGATGTACATACTAAATTTGACCTGTAAAGTGTTCGAAACGTCGGAACGAAGTTAGAATTAGTTAATATACGCGAGTTTATCCGTTTTCATAGTTTTATTTTCATGTGTAATCACAGATCAGTATAGATAGCTAACGGTGGCATGGAACATGTCGCAGCGTTATGGCCGATAGGCCTTTATAGTGTGACAGATGCGCGCCCTATGAGCCAGTCGCAACTTACCCGCGACTGCAGGATGAGCTCGGACATATCCGCAAAATGCCGAATTGAGCCATTATTTCTTGTAAAAATAGGAGTGTAAATAAACATTTCAAGGACTATTGAGTCGCGTACCACATGAAAGTATTGATTTTTTTAGTTATTAGTTGACAAAACCACGTATTTTTACAAATAATATATAACAACAAACCGCTGACATAAATGTCATAATGATTTTACTTGGGCGTACCAATTGGTTGAACTATTCAGTGACAAATTGTAATGTAAGTGCGTTTTACATTGACGGCTTAGAATAGCAAGCAAGTTGCAATTTGGTAAGTGACCGTGCAATGTATCCAATTGCTAGCGATATTCACAACCGTCCTGTCATTTCTTGGTACGGCCGCTGCGAGCAGGCCGCGAACTAGAGGTACGACTGACCGTGCCGATGACAAATAGGGTCGATAAATTGTTGATGTATTTGATTATATTCAATTTTTCTTTCATATTTTGACCTATGTATTAATATCTTATCTTCATAAAGGTAAAACAATATATACATATAGATTATATCGCGTATTATATTATTTTGAACCTTTTACAATAACCGTTGTCAAAGGTTGAAATTGTTTTATTTAAATATGTGACCATCGCGGAAACGGCTGATAACATTATATTTATTAAGGGTACAACCGTCTAAATAATTATTTGTTCATGTGATTCCCAGCCACGATTAAGATAATGTCGTTAATAAATTGCTTTGTTCATATTCAAATAATTATATGTTTATAATTGACATTCTGTAGTTTATTATTTACAAACCAGATCCGACACGAAAGTAAGAAAAAAGTTTTCTAATTTATTATTAAACGACATAAAATGAAAACAAACAATATAAGGACTTAACTTAACTACCTATAAATAAAAAATTGGCCTAAATCGCCGTCAGTGGGCAAGGTACCCAGAAGGCTGGCCGCATTCCCCCGTTTTATAGCTATACTTAAACGCTGTGCAAGGTACTGGCCAGCCCTCTGGTCGCCTGAGGTCTCTCTTAGGCGAGCCGCTAGATCTTTAAAAAGTCCATGTGCACTTGGCCCCCATGGCCCCAAGGTCTCCACACCAAACGCCGCAAATATGTAGCTGTTTCCTAAAGCAGCATATTTGCGGCGCTTGAGACGTTCGGCTAATGATGCCGCGGCGCCAGCAGCAACGTCGGTGACCGAAACATGGGACGGCGCCAGAGTGTCAACGCAGGTGGCGTCCCAAACTAGCGGCCGGCCCATGCTCCAGGGCACCAGCGTCGTTCCGTCAGGCCTCTTGCCGTCGTCCCTGGCCAGACCGTTGGGCTCTAGGACGGCCGGTATTTTCGCGCTAACAAGGGCGCGACGGATAACATAATGTTTATAAAGATTAGATACATCGTCCAATGCGATATTTTAATCTGTATTTTTTCTTATTAAATGATAGATCGATTTTAATGTTTTTCTTAATATTCCGGCCTTATCAAATATCTATGGATAATAATTTATCGACGTAGCCTCCTCTCTAGTGCCGCATCATATGGTAGCGCTTTAGCCAATCATAGCGTGGCAAAGGCCCGACCTCGGAGACACCGAGACTCATTACAATTTCGCTTCGTTACAAATCTCTCTCTTTCATATATCTATGTGTGTAATCCTCGCGGTAACCGAAAAAAATATTATAACAATATATTTATTCACCAATTAAAAATTTACATACACAAGGAAACAGTGATGCCCACAACCCACATTAGGCATCACCTGTATCGTGGGTATCTAGATCACACAGAGTTACCTGAGATGATTTTATCGACATACAAAACAAAACGAATGATTGCCAGAAACGGTATTATACTCAAAGTTCAGGTGTGCTATGCTGGGGCATTTTCGGCAGTCCCAGGATAGTTTTTGATCTTAAACGATAGCTACAGTTCCGATATTATCAAAACCAAAGAGTTCTCTGCTTTGGTAAAACTTTGGTTTGGTTGATATAATCGGGGCCGTAGCTATCATTTAAGACCAAAATTTGTCCTGGAACTGCCGAAAATGCCCCAGCATAGCACACCTCAACTTGGAGAAAATTGAAATTTCAGAATTTTTTTTTTGGGACTTTTATGTTTTTACCAGAGCGGAGAACTCTTTGGTTTTGATAATATGAGAGCTATCACTATGATTTAAAATCAAAAACTAGTCTAGAACTACCGAAAATGCCCCAGCAAAGCACACCTGAACTTTGACAAAATTGACATAATTTTTTTTGTCACATTTATATTTTTACCAGAGCAAAGAACTATTTGGTTTTGATAATATAGACACCTAAACTTCGACGACGGCGACGATTCGTTATTGCTTTGTGTGTCGATAAAATTGGTGAAATACGTATTCTTTGTGTCCGGAACTCTCTATTTCTAGATAATGAATCTATCCTATGAGTTTCATTGTAATGGGATCGATTTGATATGCTAACGTGTAAAGTTAGTATCATTTTGACGAAAACAGTGACTTCTTTTTTTTTCCAAAAAATTATAGATCTGTTGTTAAAAAGTATCAGGATCTCTAGAACTATTGTGCATGAACTCCAATAAAAACGTGATCTGCTGACACTTGATATGCTAACTTCACGAACCCATAAAACTGATGGCTTGATAATTGAAGAATGAAGGACAATAGTCTCGTTTATACCTTTTATCGTTCTACGCATCATTTTCGCACTTGCGTACTTGTGAATAACAACGATAAAATGATCCACTCGAATTTTAAAACTCCGACTCTAATCTTGGCCAAAATTTTCAACGGAACCTATTCACTGTTTAGATACAAAACTGAATAGTAAACTCAAAGCCATGTTATTGAGACTCCAGCTTTAATAGTATTATGGCTACAACACCGGCCAGCATAATTTGATGTCTCAAAATCCTCATACAATTTGTCGAGCCAGCCGTCTGTGTCGCGGTCTGATATTTTATTCCCGGCTCCCTGAGGACGAGAGAAGGTCAAAACACTCGACGTGGTCTTTCGTTACACCGTGACGTAACTTAAAGTTCATCCATGGGTTCTTTTATCAGGCTACCGCGAACACCGAAGTTCGCAAATAATATTCGGGATTTTTCTCTGTGACTCTAATGACACCTTCTTTGTAGTGACAGTGACAAATTCCCAAAATTTACGAACTTCGATATTCGCGGTAACAGCCCTGATAATGACAATCGTTAATTTGGGACATCTGTCTTTGTCTCATTAATGACGATTTAGTTGGAGGGGCATAGACAGATTAATTTATACTTTTCTAAGTGCGATACATAGGCCGTCTGTGTAAATAAGAGAGTGTTGATTACTGATTTACATTATTTTCATATTTTTGGAAATTCTTTGTGTGTTATGTACAGAGTTCGGATACCACGGAAAGACATCATCATCAACATAAAAGTCAACTCATACTCACGTACTCATTCCAAAAGTTGATTATAATCGAAATAAGTATAATTTGGAATTAAATTTAATTATATTTTAAATGAAAAAAAGACTGCCACAGCATGTTGTATATTACGTAAAAAAACACGCAAACAAAAAATATTATTAACTAAGCTTCTATACGTAGTTTCTAGTATCCATAGAACACGTAGATAAAATGAAATTAAAAGCATTTTTTGACTAATTATATAGATGAGGATAAGTATGAGTATAAGTTGACTTTTATGTTAAAATCGACTCCGTGGTTCTTAAGACGTTAGCGTCTTACCGTACTACGAGATATCCGAACCGTGGTCATGTATTATGACACATTGAATGTAGTGTAGATGTATCATCCAACTTACACCTGCTTTCTGAAAAGGGCCACCATTTACTGTCAAGTTGCGATCGGTAGTTCCGATCGTTGAGTAGCTAGGTATACACCTACCTACTCGATATACTCGTACACAGAAAGTTACGATATAACTAGGGCTCGTATCTCGTAGCACGGTAAGACGTTAGAGAATCACGCAGTCGATTTTAACATAAAAGTCAACTTATACTCATCCTCATGTATATAATTAGTCAAAAAATGCTTTTAATTTCATTTTATCTACGTGTTTTATGGATAGTACAAACTAGAAGCTTAGTCAATAATATTTTTTGTGTAATAATTGCGTGTTTTTTTACGTAATATACAATGTATTACTTAAGAAGGAGGAGGTTTACAATTTAAAAAAAAAAAAAAAAAAAAAAAAAAAAAAATATATACAACATAGTGTGGCAGTCTTTATATAGTTGAATTCAATTCCAAATCATATTTATTTCGTTTAGAATGACTGAGTAGGTATATGAGTATGAGTATGAGTTGACTTTTATGTTAAAATCGACTCCGTTCTCTAACGTCTTACCGTGCTACGAGATATCCGAACCCTGGATACAACATTCGTGTCGGTGTGAATGCCAACCACTTGCACTTACCAGCCTCTTAAGTGCAACAGCCTTCAGCACATAATCTGACAATGGATTGGCGCAACACAACGTTACCGCTAGGAAACCTTTATAGGATCTAGCATAAAGTATTAGTGAACTCGGCGTAGACGAATTTTCGTGAGGGGTCTACTGGAATACCTATGTGATTTAAATTATTTTAGCTAACGATACCCGTTGGGTCAAACTTAAAATCATGTTATGAGTCTTTCTGGTGGACATTTTAAAAGTTAAGGGCTATGAGAGTTAATTTTCTTATTAAACCCTTATTGTCATTTAAAGGCACACCTTTCCTATTGAATTATATGATAAAAATCACGACTACACTCCTACCAGTTGCTTACTATTGGCCACAGGAAAGAGGTGCTCTACAGTTCAGCTGAACACACACTTTTTCTTTCCTGTGGTCGATAGTTAACAGCCTGTGGACAGGTAGTAATGATTTTTATCATTTTTATCAATCAAAAAGGAGTACGTCTTAATGAACATGAGGTTTTCATAAGAAAATCAAGCTTTACAGGCCTTAACTTTGGAATTGTCCCCTCCGAACATGGGTTTGCGTTTGACCCAGTTTGGACTGTGGATCCATAGGTTGGAAAGTCACAAGGTCTACATAATGTATATAAAAAATGTAGTATACTTTAATACATTGCTAATTGTATTAAATTTACAAATATGAAGTTTGCGGTATCAGTGTGATTGGGAGCTGCCGCTACTTTTTTTTTATGTTGGCACAACAAAGTGGCTCCACTCCACCTGATCGTAAGTGAAAAGTAGAGCCCAAATCGCGGCGGCAACGAACAGGAGACAATCAGTAACCTGTTAGTTGCCACCGCCTTGCTGGCCCGCTAGATGCTTCTTCACGCTTCGTTTAAAGGGTCCCAACTTATAGGTATGCGGAATCACATGTGCCGGTAAAGAATTCCACTTTTTAATAGTCCGGCATATGAAGGAACCTTTCTATCCATCCCGCTCGTGCTCGCGTATTGGTGCGAGCGAGAAGGAAAAAAAAATAGGTCTGCATTAATAAATTGGCGACAACTCATGTTTCCGTTAGTGTAGCCCTACCATGAGCTGCCGCTACATTATTAACGCGTGTTTACTTTCTGTCCGCTACCTAAAATTTCTATGGACGCGATCGAGCTGCTATGCTATTCTCTTATTCACACATTCGACGCTGCGTTCGTTAACGAGCTCGACGTCGAGACAGCCTTGTCTAAAATCCTAGCTGTTTTATTTGACATTAGGAATCGAGGCTGTGAGAGAGGTTGTGGGCGAGTTCGTCGCTGTTTTTCGTTAGAGAATACGAAGTTCGTACATTAAACGTCAAACTCTCGACGCAGTGTAGTTCCAGCTCACGCGCCATTCGTCGCCGAGCGCTAGTGTCGTTTATAGTACATTCTGCATCAAGGGAGGTAAGTACGGAATTACTAACGACAGTGTTAGAAAGGCTTTTAATGACTCGAGTTAGTATTCTGCTTACCGACCGTGATGCATACAATGTTTTTCATCACACTTGCGAACAAAAAAATTAGTTTTAAGACAAAATATTATTCTGTGACGTACTGAGATTTCTGTTACTCTTTAGGGAATTTCACTTTTCTATTACTCCCACTATGCATGCAAGCAATGGCACGCTTAGACAGCAAGTGTGATGAAAAGGTTACACAACGGTGTGACAAACGCGGGTGTCGCGGTTAGATTCACTCATACATAATGTGTGGCTCGACAAAAGAAACTATGGCTCGAGGCTCGTTAGCTGCAAACTTCGCATTTCGAACAAAGACCGAACTTGGCTTTGTAAATATCTTATATGTATGAATTAAGCTGGAAAGTTTGGATGCGTAGGGATTTCAATGTTAAGGAGGACTCGCATATGTAATCAGATTTTGAAATACAACCAGTGATAGGATGATCTTCTTAATCATAATTAATAAAAATCATAAACATACAGAAAAACCCCCTTATTCATGAACATCATGAACGTTCTTGAACTGAACGTTACATAATTCTTATAATATTACCCAAAAATACATAGTACTTGGGCGTTTTCACAAACCGTTGCTAAAATCACCTTGTTATTTAATTCGGTCAAGTTTAGGCTTATTCGACCCAGAATCACGAGGTCTTTCGATTCTGTTAGGAGAAAAAATACTTATGTCCCATAATTTTCATACAGTTTTCATTCGTTCCATTACGCTACCGCCTTTGAACATCTATGAAAAAACGGTATTGTAATGGAAAACACATATTGTGACTTTTTTCTCCTATTAGATTCGAAACAGCTCATGATCCTGAACAGAACAAGCCCAAACTTGTCCGAATTGATAACAAGGTGATTTCAACAACGGTTTGTGAAAACGCCCACTTATTCGCAGTCTAAACGGGGGATAGAATGAGCATTCGCTCGTTTGGTGTAACTGTAAACCCACCTTGATGGTCACGCCATTCGCGTTTGCGGCAAGGCAACACACTAGCGGCGAATTGGTTACGGGCTCGCGAGTCGCGACAAACTCGCTACGCGCCCGCTTCGCTTTCAACTCGGTTTCAAACCGCAAGTGTGATAAGGCCCTTAGAACTGCACGAATAAATATGATAGAAGAATTACACCTACTCCCAAAACTTTCCATTTAGTTTTGGGGCATAGATGGAAGGTTTTGTTTTGGACTACTTATACTTCATTTTGAATAATGCATGTTCATGTTTGTATAATTCTTGTTGCAATAAAAATAAGCACAAATGTCTACGGTCAAAAACTAACAATTCTTCAATTCCAATTTCGGTACATCCGAATGGTATGCGTCGTATAGGACTCGTGTCTTGTTGCGTCGCGTGTGCGTCTCTCTCTATCTCAATAAAATTTGAGAAATGCACACGCGTCGCAGCGGCGCTAGTGTTTTTGAGTTTTCGCATGAGAACAAAACAAAACAACAGCAACTCCCTGGTTGATCCTGCCAGTAGTTATATGCTTGTCTCAAAGATTAAGCCATGCATTGCATGTCTCAGTGCAAGCCGTATTAAGGCGAATGATATCAAAACCAGTTAAGAAAATGTTAAATAAACTCGGCTTGACCACTTCTTTCATTACTAAAAATCATAATTATATTGCCACTTAAAATAAAAATACATACTTATTGTTTCAAAGTTTCCACTTTCCACAACCGCTGCAATAGCCTTCCAACTTCCAAGAACTACAGTTGCATAAGACTTAATAGCGAAGCGCTCTAGTAAAGTATACTTACTCGTAAGTATACGGAGGCCTTGTTAACACATTCTGACCTTCGCTTCAAACTTAGAACCTCTCCACTTAATCTGTAGTTGGTTGATGTGGTCCAAGCTTTTGTTTAGCCCTTCAAGATTGTTTTAAAAAAAATAAGCAGGGCCGGATTTAGAGGGGGGCAACCGGGGCTACAGCCCCGGGGCCTCCACAAAAGAAGGGTCCCCACAATAGAGATTTGAAAAAAAAATTTAAATTCCAACAAGTAAAATTTTTATTTGAGTATTGAAAGTGATCTACTCAGGGAACTAGATTTCAGCGAAATCATCAACGATTTTTCGGCGAAAAAAGCTTGGAAGATTCCGTTCATTAACGCTAAAATTTAATTTCAGATAATTCTCGTTTCCGATTATATTTATGTTTGTTAAAATAATGTATACTTGTTTCCCCAAAAAAATATATATTCAAAAATTGACTGAAAAAAATTGTCTTTATTATTCGGAAAATATCTAATTGTGGCCCAGGGGGCCTCTGCTCCTTTGTTGCCCCGAAGCCTCCCAACCTCTAAATCCGGCCCTGAAAATAAGAATGAGATACTACTCGCATATTGGCGCGAGCGAGCTGGATAGAAACTATAGAAAGTAAGTCTGCGTTAATAACGCGTGGCAACTCATGTCATGTTAAGAAGAAGCTCCACAGGTCTAGCAGGAGCAAGCATAGTCATCCCAAAATTGGGGGAAAAGGTATCTGCTCCACACTAGGCTATGCCGGGCTACCACGTGACAGGTATAGCCTAGTGTGGAGCCACAAGATATTGTCATTATTATGTAACTTAGGTTTTCTGGTAAATATTTTTTTTTTCTTTATGGTAGGTATACGAGTGTGTTTCAGGCAGAAGTAAATGCCATACTTCGGTGTGCAAGAATCCTAAAGGAGGAAATGCAGCAGACAAGGGCTGTGGTCATATACACGGACAGTCAGGCAGGGATCGGAACTATATCGGGGTTTTTTAGAAAAACCTCGATATAGCTCAATATTTTAAAATATTTTACGCTCTTTATGTAGTATTCAACATTTTATGTAATTATTAACATATTTTTCAATTATTCCATTAACAAAAAAATTATAAATCGAAGAACGAAAAAGAACGGTTCGAACCGTTCTTTTGTATGGAGCAAAAACCGATATCCGATCCCTGCAGTCAGGCATCACTGAACGCAAGGTTATAACTAGGCCACCCAATGCTTCGGCTAATTTTGTTCTGAGGTCTTACTTTCCTTAAAACACTATGTTCGACTACTCAGTTCGGGTCCAATATGAAGTAGTATGAATCATTCTGTCATATTTCTTCACCTACCATCAACATGAACCAACTACATAATCCCCATTCATTGGATTGAAATTATATTTAGGTACTTTTTACAGCTACCTTGGCGTTACTCGCTACCTCTTTGTTGCCCGCTCCCGCTTGCTCTTGTCCCTCGTCTACCGTTGAAAATATAAATTCTGGTTGTCGATAATAAATTTATAAATGGGTCATTGTCAGTCTGATAAACAAAAGTTATCCACTCGGTGAAAAGTTAACAGCTTTTATAAGTCTATGCTACGATTTGATTACATAGGGTTGTAAAACGGGGAACCTAGTTACTGTTTTACCGCAAAATGAGTAGGTACGCGAACTCCTTAACTTTATGTATGTCCACCGAAAAGATGATAATCTAAATCTGACAATGACCCAAATAATGGAACGTTTTAACACAAACCCGTTTGCGTTCGTCCATGTGAAGGTGCGCTTAAACCAAAAGAGCATTCGCTGTAGCGCCCGTTCTACGAAATCAACCAATCACGTTTTGTGTACCAATCGAGTTTCGTAGAGTGGGAGGTTAGAACAGCGAATGCTCTTTTAGTTTAACCGCACCTTTAAACAAATGCAAACGTATGCGCGATTGCCCGTTGCCTGAGTACCCGCTGCCGAAATCTCTTGGATGCTCGATGCGCCGCTGCCCGCCCCGCTGGACGCGCTGCTCTGCGGATGGGTCCGCGGACGTGTAGAGGGGGTGATTTGGTCAACAGCGGTAGGTATTTGACGTCCGCGGACGCGTCCACCACAGATCCGCTTGTTGTCGGTTTTTGTGGCGCGGATCAAAGGACTCAAGGTCGAGCGTCCGGCATCGCGACCACAAGTCCGACGCGCCGTCAGTCGGCCGCCGTCTACCAATGCGAATGCATGCCTGCAAGTTACTGGTTTACTACCAAGACAATAAAAAAAATACAGTTAAAGTCATTAATTACGTATTTTAATAAGATGCCCATGACGCATTAAGTAACTGGCGCACGTAAACGGGCTCAATAAAATAGGTCATTTTTAGGGTTCCGTAGCCAAAATGGCAAAAACGGAACCCTTATAGATTCGTTCGTCATGTCCGTCTGTCCGTCTGTCCGTCTGTCCGTCTGTCACAGCCGATTTACTCGGAAGCTATGAATGCTACAGTAACGAAATTTGGTAAGGATATGTGTTGTATGAACCGCTACAGGATTATGATACTAAATTGTAAAAAAAACCATTGGGGTGGGGGCCCTCCATACATGTAACTGAGGTATAGAAAAAAAATTTTAGTTGTATATAAGCGTGTGGGGTATTAATAGAAAGGTCTTTGAAAATGATATGAAGGTTTATAAATCTCATTTTTATTTAAGCAAATCGTTTTCGAGATATCAGCTCTCAAAGTCTCAAAATGTGTCCCCCCCCTCTATTTTTTAAACTACGCGATATAAAATTCTAAAAAAAATATATGTTATGCACATTAATAAACTCTATCAACGATTTTTGGTTTGATTAAATTATCTCCTATAGTTTTTGAGGTAGGTTGATTTAACTGTATTTTTTTAATAATAAATTGATAATGGTACGGAACCCTTCGCGCGCGAGTCCGACTCGCACTTAGCCAGTTTTTTTTTAAATCGTGGTGTAGCTGCTACAGTTTCAACGTCCATCATTCTCGCGTGTAGCGTTGACGAGATTGTACTGAAACTGAACGATTAACAGACGTGTGGACGGTTGGTGAAGATTCGTCTGCGGATGCACATGCCGACGTCCGCGGACCCATCCGTAGACGTGTAGTGGAGGCATAAGCGTTGCGCTACCTCTACCCCGCCCGCTACCGCTACCTCTCATGCCTCGTCACCCACCGTCAAACTCCACATGATTACACTTTTAATGCGTTCGCACGTTGTGAGTATATTGAGTTAATAACTTTGACTTTTATTCGGCCCCATGTTAGGCACTAGTCTCACCAACAGCTATAAACGAGCGGTGAACAGCGATTGAGTTATTTATTTGCGGGCGAGTGAATGCTAGCGATCAGCGATAAATAATATATACTTACTGCACTAAATCATCATCATCATCGATGTGTATTGCATCTTTTGAAATGTTTAGTAATACAGCTCTGCTCCTGTGAGCTGTGAGCGAGACATGTCACAGTGGAATGGCTTCATACTAAAGTTGTCCCTTTGCAATACTATACGTATGTGGATTGATTGATGTATTATGATTATACCTCTATATTTTTCTAGCAGGAACGAGAGATTGACAAAATTAGACATCGACATAACTGTTATCGATAAGTCTTATTGTAGTCGATAAATAAATTTAATAAATAAAAAAAAAACGAAATATAATTGAGTTTTTTAAATTATGTGTAATTATTACACGAATGCAAATCATACTCAAAATGATATAGGTATAATTTTTTCATAACTTGTATTTAGTACCCATCAAAATTGCAAAGTTTAATGAAATATACTCTAAAGCCATAGGAAATTAAATACAAGACATTTATAATAAAGCCTTAGATGGGTCCTGTATTTCTTGGTTACCTGTTTTTGCGATGTTAGCATTTTTATGAGAACAAGATGTACTCATCGGTAGCAGTTATGTCGATGTTTAATTTTGTCAATCTCTCGTTCTTGCTAGAAAAATATCGAGATATAATTATGATTTTACGTAATAAAACAACTGGAAATTTCAGTATCTTGCTTACAACTAATTTTTACACTGCAATGATCTTAAAAATTTGATTAAAGTTCGACTTTACAATCTGACTCTTTGAAGCGTTAAGTTTGGAATCTAAATTGCGATGTATTTTGGTAATAATATGATTTGAATAATGTTTTAATACGATTGAGCTAAACTGTTTTGTTAAGCTGAGATAAATAAAAGCTCGACCGAAGGGAGTTACGAATTTCGTTTTCGCACGTGTATCAAACAACATTTTTAGTACAGATGGTGCCTTTTTTAGGCTCTAGTGCGAGAAGTCAGGTCCAAAACTTCGGCGGGCCATCTGTACTAAAAAACGTCGTACGAGATACGTGCCAAAAGGAAATTCGTAACTCGTGTCTAATTTCATGTTTTTCGCACTTGCGTCGTTATGACTGTACGTCAGTACATATGGCCCTCCGAAGATTTCGACCTGAAGTAAAATGAATCACTTCTCACACTAGCACGTGAAAAAAGCGCCATCTGGGGCCTATTTCTCGTACCTTATTAGACTAGTAATATTAGTCCATGGGCTAATATTTTTAACAAGTTTACAAATTTGCGTTTCTCGAAGCCACTCTAATAAAATATTAGTTATTAGTTACCAACTAATAAATATTAGCTAATATTATTAGACCTAATTTGGTTTTGGTTTCTCGAATACAAAGAAAAATAACTACACTTGTAAAATACACTCATAAAGCTATTAGTCGCCGAAGCTTGGTAAAAAATATTAGTCCAAACTATTAGCGTGTTACTTATCACAGTTACTAGACAAAATTATAAAATGTGGACGGATTCGGATGAGAAATAATTAAAATTGTTAAATCCTCCCATTTTTACGTTTATCTAATTAGGTTTACGTGTCCGAAAAGCTTCCAAATAAAATATCTCTAGCTTCCAATATACAGTGTGTTACCATGACCCAGGCTTTTACGAAAATGGGTAATAATACGCATTACTGGCAATCGTTTTCAAGTATTAAGAGTTGACAAATATTTAAATTAACTGAACAATTATTTTTATTTCGTTCGAACGATCAATGTAACACGTGTACTGCTTAGTTGTCAAACGTTGCGAGTGGCTGCTATCTGTCATTGTCAAGTGCCAATTAACGATTTATTTTGAAGTACATTGCTTCTCAATTAACTTTTCTTAGAAAGATAATTACTTTTAAAATTAGGATTTTTAAACAAATAATGCACATGGTTTCGCTAAGAATCTGCATCTCAATCCTCGGTTCAAATAAAAGCCTGCATCATGTTAACACACTGTATGTATTTCTCAAAACCATCAACTTCATATCCATTCTTAATAAAATTTAAATATTTTATTTTAACTAAACAAACAATTTGCTTTTTACCACGAATGATTTTTTTTTTAAATATGTAATAAGGCATGGGTAATACCCCAATCAGCCAAGCTGGACTAATATTTTTTATTAGTTTACCAATATTAGTTACCAATCTAATAATTATTTTCAATAAACAGAAATTATTAGGACTTGTAAAATTTTCACTAATAACTAATATACTTGTAAACTAATAGTTGCGAGAAATAGGCCCCTGTACTGAAAATTACATTATACTTACATATTAAGATTTATCTGCCACTTTTACTGACTCGGGATCTATATATTTCGTTCGTTTCTTAAGCGAGAGAATAGTATATTTATAGCTCATAGCTTACTCTCCTTCGATAGGACCAGTACCTAAAACTTGTTCGAGTCTTCCCAACTTTATGAAATATTGCTTCAATGATTTAAAAATATCACGATTTTCATAATGGATGAGCAGAATTCAAAGTTTCAAAGTTGTCAAAGATATTAGATTTATTTTATGTAGTTTCGAAAGACGGATTATTAAATTATACCAATTCAGAAGTTTGATATTCTGTAGCCGTATCCATTCGTTTATACCTATTTAAGGCCTCACTTTTAAAAGTAAATTTTACTTAGCTACACGTATTGGTTTAGTAGGGCTAAAACATTTATAATATTCATTTTAATCCGTAATTCGGTTAATATTTAGAGTTGCGAATGAATTCTGACTTAATTAGTTAGTATCATGGTTATATCATATTCATTTGCATTTATTTATTCTTGAGCAAAATAGAACAATGCGGAAATGCGGAAATTTTCCAAAATCTGTAAACGCCAATTTTCATAAATTTAAAATCGAGGGAAGGTCTTCTTAGACCATTTTCGCGTAGCTACTCTGTATATGTATGTATGTATGTTTTTTTTTATATTGCGGTATCTTTAAATGTCGCACGTAGTGAATTTAACCGATTAATTATATTTATACTAAAATAATATATTCCCTATTTTTTCCCTACTCCTACATATAAGCTGTAGACATTTATGATACATTCAATCAATTGGAACCTGAGGCCACTTTACAACCATGTCAAAATAACGTTATCAATATACCTCGATATATTTCTAGCAAGAACGAGAGATTGACAAAGTTAAACATCGACATATGTATATGTAACTGCTATCGATGAGTACATACTGTTCTCATAAACTGCTACCTCCGCAAAAACAGGTAACCAAGAAATACAGGACCCATCTAGGCTTTGTTCTAAATATCTTATATTTCATATTAATCAGTTCCTATGGCTTTAGGGTTTTAACATTTTATTAATCTTTGCAATTTTCATGGGTACTAAATACAAGATATAAAAAAACCGGCCAAGTGCGAGTCGGACTCGCGCGCAAAGGGTTCCGTACCATTATCAATTTATTATTTAAAAAATACAGTTAAATCAACCTACCTCAAAAACTATTGGAGATAATTTTATCAAACCAAAAATCGTTGATAGAGTTTATTAATGTGCATAACATATATTTTTTTCAGAATTTTATATCGCGTAGTTTAAAAAATAGAGTGGGGGGACACATTTTTCAGACTTTGAGACCTGATATCTTGAAAACGATTTGCTTAAATAAAAATGTGATGTATAAACCTTCATATCATTTTCAAAGACCTTTCTATTAATACCCCACACGCTTATGTACAACTAAAAAAAAAATTCTATCCCTCAGTTACATGTATGGAGGGCCCCCACCCCAATGGTTTTTTTACAATTTAGTATCACATTCCTGTAGCGGTTCATACAACACATATCCTTACCAAATTTCGTTACTGTAGCATTTATAGTTTCCGAGTAAATTGGCTGTGACAGACGGACAGACGGACAGACGGACATGACGAATCTATAAGGGTTCCGTTTCTGCCATTTTGGCTACGGAACCCTAAAAAGATGATGTATCATTTTGAGTATGATTTGCATTCGTGTAATTCTCTAAGCTACGGCAAATGTTTTATTTATTAAATTTATTTATCGACTACAATAAGATTTATCGATAACAGTTATGTCGATGTTTAATTTTGTCAATCTCTCGTTCCTGCTAGAAAAATATCGAGGTATAGTTATCATATCAATCAGATTGTAGGCCATTTCAAACTACTCAACAGTGAAACAGTGGACAGTACCTAAAACCACCGATTCACCCATTTATCGCTAAATATTCAATTTCATACTCCACACTCGACGAAGACAATAGATCTGCTGTAGGGCCTTACGCTATACAACCACTTTCTTAAACCAAAACGCCATAAGCTTCTTACGAAACTATATCAGTTACTACCTTTTGGAATTCGTAGAACACTACATGGTTTTACTCCAAAACGTCATATGTCGCATAGGAATGTATGTTAGTTAGGACCTTCTGGGATTGGTGGGTAACATGTATGGCAAACTTAACAAAGGAACGGGGTCAGTGGATGTGGATCAAGTGGATTTTAGTGGATCGATTTTGATAGCGAGTTCGAGGTCACGGGTTCGCATCCTGGTTGGGGTTGATTGGGGATTTAGGAAGCGACTGTCCTATGTATAGTCAACCAAATGGATGTCCAATGATGTCCAACGCCATTTTGTTCTTTTAAAAGACACATAGGTCTTAGGAGGTTAATGGATGATAGTTGAAAAAAAACAAATGGATCCATAGATTACTCGGGGACTATGTCATAGTTATGAATCAGATTGAAAAAATCTCTTGCTAATTATCATTTTCACATGCTTGTTGTTCCAATTGTTTGGGTACTTACTCCCTCTCGCACGTATGGTTTTCCGCTAAGCCGGTCGCCTTAGTCCAATGTCGTGGCCGCGGCATAAGGCGACCGGCTTAGCGGAAAACCATACGTGCGAGAGCTCATGGATTCGCTCGCCGCTGGTCGCCTTAGACCAATGTCGTGGCCGGGTCTTTAGATTAATGTCGTGGCCAGGCCATAAGACGTTCACGCTTATCTATACATGGTCGCGGGTGATATTTTGTATATTATTTCACCAGCGTTAGATATGTATGTATTATACTTAACTAAATAAAAAAATTGACTTGATTTAGTTTCTGGGTCATTGTCAGATTTAGGTTATCGTCTTTTCGGTGGACATACCCAAAGTTAAGGAATTCCTGGATGCTTAGCCAAGTTGCCAATCGCTAAATCGCTAACGCTTAGTAGCGTATCGTAGTTTTCCCTCTCTGTCACTCTTTCATATTAGTGCGACAAAGTCAGTTAGCTACCTTTTGTTTACGATTGGCAACTTGTCTAAGCACCCTGTACTAATTTTGGGATAAAACAATTGACGGTACAACTACGTTCCCCGGTATATAGCCCTATACAATCAAATCGTAACATAGATTTATAAAAGCTGTTAATTTTTGACCACTCAGTGGACTTTTGTTTTTCCGGCTTTCAAAAGCCTTTCTAAATCATTCTAATAACTAACTAATGCTAGAAAGCATAAAATTAGTCACTTTTCATCATCATCAGCTTATGTTAGTCCACTGCTGGACGTAGGCCTCTCCTATAAACTATGCGTATAGACGCATATTAGGAGGTAAATGCCCATAATCGTCAAGCTGGGCAAGCGGATTGGCGATCGCAGTAATGTGTTCACTATGATGACGCTGCCCATCATCAATCTTGTAGAATGGTCAGTGACACTTCAATCCCTTAGTCGACTCCTACGACGCCCGCAGGAGGAGTTAGGGTGGTGACAAATGTGTTCTTACTGCTGTCACCACACGGCACAGTCACTTATTACTGATTTCAAATTACCTGATATCATTATTGAGTACGTATTACAAGAAATCCCTTATTATTTAATCCTGATCGCATTTAATTCATGCCGAGTATACGGACTAACGATGTCCACAAACCTCAAGTACAGTCGACAGTCATTCGAGGGCTCTTCCGCGCGTCAAGTACACTCGGAACATTATTTAGGCAAGTAAGAAATCGGAGATATGGCCATGTTAGGAGTTTTTGTTATTATGTTTCAAATTGTAATTTGTAGTAGGATGAAGGTTTTAGCGTTAAAATACAGGTGTCATTTACTCGTAAGTAACAATAAATGAAGAGTCCACGGAAAGAACATGTCTAGTCAATTCAAATTACAGAAGGAAAAACCACCTTACTTTTAACAGAATAAGGTGTGAATTTGCCCTGATTTTTTTAAGCACTGGACATGATTTTTCCGTAGACCATTCAAATAATAATCTTACACAAATCGACCTAGACCCACGGTAAGCTCAATTAAGGCTTGTGATGTGGGGATTGTAGATTGTAAATACTTAAATACGTAGACAACCACCAAGGAACAAAATAAATATTTGTGATAAATAAATACACAAATAATGTCCTCGCTTGGATTCGAACCTGGAACCTCCAGCTTCGTAAGCAGTCACTACCAACTAGCCTTTGGAGACGGATATTATTGGCATTGGTAATTTATGTTGCGGATACGACTTTATAGTTACTTAAGACCTTTACATTTTTTGCTCATATAAATCGTACTATTACATAATTGAATTATCACAAAAAAATGCTTGCACATTTGCACATAAACCATTTTCGCACAATTAACATAATTTGCTTGTTTAAGCCCTAATAGGCGGTCTAACACTAAATTTGTAAGCCATTTTCGCCTTATTTACGCAACGGTTAATAAAATATAATGGGCAATTCGAAAAATCCCAGAGGAATTAATAAAAGTGAAATATACGAGTTTAGCCGCAAAACTGAAAGAATCATAATTCAAGGGATTGCGTATAATCGCATATTCGTTTTCGGTTTTGGAAGAAAAAGGGTTTGATAATTAATATGGGTACTTACGTGGTTTTGCACGTAGTGTATAAATGATAAACTCATAAAGTATTAAGTGGGCCAGTCAACTTTTTGCCATTTCACAAAAAACGTTAATTTCGCCTAAAAGCTATAGATGTCAATTTAAATAGCTTACCAACGCTGGTGGGTTTACGTTGGTAAACTTCGGTATCTTTACTTTGATATAATAATATGACATCTAATATTTAATAGTACTTTATGCAACCCTTGTTTAAGAGAGATCAAAAAAGGTGAGTAGCGTGGGTAACAATTTGAGGCGAAGCCGAAAATTGTTATTAAAGAAAGACGCCACGAGCATTTTTTGACTCAGTTAAACAATGTTGCATACAATACTTTTTCTACGACCACACACTTAGTTTCAAATAAAGTTGTAAATTTGAGAAAATATTCTTAGTCAAACACATTTTTATTAATCATGAATGTCGGGTGGGAGACGTCAAAATTAAAAAAGAAAGCTCGTCTATGGTTTACGATTCATCAGAAATGACATTTAAAATTAGGTTGCCAGCCATGTATTTCATTACGCCTTGTATACACGAGGTGTCTTAAAATCCAAAAACGCACTGCATGTATGCCCGAATGCGTTTATAGGGAATAGATAATATAGACTTATCTTGACATCTGTAAGGTAGGGATTTAAAGGTGTGTTCACAACTCTGTAAATGACAAATAAAAGTACGGGAGTAGAAAAAAATATATACATTTATATACTTATTAATTAAAATACACAACTCAAAAATATTTAATAAAACAATTTGAGTTCTAGGTACTACGAAATAGCTATAGATTTCATTTAATTCTAGTTTTCTATTATTTTAATGGTAAAATAACTCAGCAGTAATTTCTATCCCTCTCGTTCGCACCAATGCATGTGTAATGTGTATGAGCGGGATATACGAAAAGTAAGTCTGCGTTAAACTCAGGGCGGGATCTCATAATAAGCACTGTAGCCGTACCATGAGCTTGCGCGGCGTTATTTATGTTTTTTTTTATGTGACGTTTTTTTTTGTTGAGCTCTCAGCCCACCTGATGGAAAACACGAACTGAGGCCCATGGACATAGTGACCAAAAATCGCCTATGCGCTGCCTACCCTGAGGTCTTCAATGGATTGCCTCTATGAAAATGGAAATGAAAAATCAAAAAAGTTTATTGTACTATAAGCAATATTTCAGTAATATCACGACCCTGTGTCCTGAGCTAGGAAGCCCTGTGTTACAGACTCAATTGTGTTCAAGACAAAATTCAATTTACAGGCAGAGGCACTCTCCTTTTTAACCCCCCTTGATGCATAATTAAATGTACTAATACATACAGCGTGTTTTTCTTCATATGCTATAACTTTAAGGGAAGCTTATTTAGATCAAATATAATTAATTTCTCTAAGAAACTAGTGTTTTAACTCTTACCGTTATTAAGTTATTAAAAAAATAAGTTTAATCACTGAACATGTGTATAATTACATTCCAATGTTACTTATTTTGACATGTGCCGTCAGTCACCTGAGATTAACTTTTATTTTATTCTTAAGGTTCTCTCACACTTACCATTTCATGTATTATGTATGAAAACATAAAAAAATATTTTTTATCGAATTTTCCAAAAGCCGATATACCAGACAACTCCTATTAATAGCCCAAGTAACCTGTCTAATTTATAGCAAATCGAAACGAACACCCTGTTTCAAATTTTGAAAACCAAAAGTACAATTCTTCAATTTAACCTACGCCTGCACTCTCTCAGTACGCGTTTTCAAACACCAAAAAATACTACGTGAAAACTAGGGGGGGGTCTTGGCATATGGTACGCTTGGTCACCAAAGGGAGGGGGGGAACGCTTACAAAAGAGTCACGTAGTATGGGTATGTTCCCTTAATAACGTAGCGGAATCTCATGGTAGGGGTATTGGATACAGCGGGCTATAAAAATGCTTGAGACGAAACACGTGTTGTAAAACGAATGAAAACAAGTCTTTCTAATGGGCACATTATTTGTTCGACATTCTAGAGATATTTGTTTTAGCGTAGCGGCACGGGAGCTGTATGAATATTACATAACAATTTTATTGCTGTTTTGCTCTAACCCGCGTTAAATATAGTTTGTTTTATAGGATGGATATAAAATCCCAATGTAATACATAACGACAAATACATAAGTGCTACACCTATGTATTTGTCGATTTTAGAATTTTAACTAACGTGAGACTCGAACCACTCAAACATATAAATAAATATTTAGCAAAACGGGTTACTCTCGTAATTTAAGTTTATAATTGCTCGACATGTTTCGATCGTTTTAGAGGATCCTCATCATGGAGTACCCGCGGCCAAAGCCCACGTGCTAGAGCCTGCTAGAGCGGGTACTGACACTTGTCAACAAAAAATCAGGACCGTTTTTGAAGTTATTTATTATATTTATTCGTAGGCGAGATATTCAAAGCAATTTTAACATTATTGACACATTTTGAATGGCAATTTGTATGGCGCGACATAATATCACATAAATACAGTTAACTCCCCAACGACAAAAGTAAATCATCTTTAACTTGCGAAAATTAAGTTTCCACACAAGTTAAAAAAACTCTTATAAAAACACAAACGTGAATAACTAAAACACGGCCAAGTTCGTGAAAACTCAAACAAGTTAAGCCCGCATAATACCCGCCATTGTTGTTCATTGTCCGCGGATCATGAGGTAATTTATTCGTTTGGACACTTCCAAAAGAACTGAATTGTTGGTTACATTTTACAGTTCGGCGAGTAGGGTAAGCGGATTTTAAATATGAAATGTATTATTTTTTGTTTATCACATGATTTTGATTTAAGCTTTCACGATTATCATTCATATTTTAACGGGAAACGGGTCTTAATCTTCATCGCGTAAACTTACATTTAATTTTATCCTGAACTTTCGGGCAGACTCATGCTCTCTTGGTCGTGGTCATGGTTCTTTTGTATGAACCCACATATAAATACAAATAATTTATTCGGGGCAAATATAACAATCATGACAGGACAAAACAAAACAGATAAATTCAGCATTTAATGTTATGACACGATATCTCAATTTTGAATATATAATATGTTTGAAAGTTTGAAAATTTTGCCATGCCATGATGCCACCGATGACGTAGGCGTGTAGATTCGTAAAGAAATAATACCATGGAAGATTACAGATTAACTGAGTTTCATTGAATTAAGGCAAATAAACGATTCATTGGCGGAGTATAATTTTTATGCCATCGTTGGCGGTCAAAAGTTAAAATAGTGAGGTAGGTAATTTTCTAAAAGCATTGTTGTCGACTCGGCTTGAGCTTATGATATATATCAACAGATAAACAATACAAATAACTATAATGTTAATACTACGTGTCTTATCTATGATTAGATATATTAAAATATTATCGATTTCGACTTAAATTACATGAGTACCACGGTTCGATATTTTATTATCTACCATTTATTTTTAATTTATTAATTATTTACAGAAAAACGATGATGATGTAACATTAGATTAAATTATATACTACGAAACCCTAAAATATGTACCTACATTTTATTTATATTTGAGTTTCATGTTAATTATGATTAGATATTATAAGAAATTAACCTAAAAAAATACATCGCTACTCAATACATAATATAATTTAGTCACAGTAAACAGGTAAACAAAGCTTAAGTAGTTAGAGATAAAACAACCATACAATACTTTTTATCTGAGAGTTGAATCATAAAGCTAAAGTTATTTTTAGAACTTGGCGTCATTTTACCAAACACCTTATTTCCACCTTTTAGACCTTCACGGGGAGGAAATGTCAAGAAAAATGACCAATTTTCCTTTATTTACTAATGGAAAGGAATTGAATGGACTACCTGATTCTGTGATGTTCATGTTAACATTAATGTTTGACTGACACGGCCATATTGTAATAGAATACATATCACCGGTATACTTTACGCAACCTCGTATCTGCAAGAGTCACTTGGTGGAAAAAACATCTGTATTCAGAGTGAAATCAAAGTGACATTTCCGTGAATTGATTGCTGTAGTTTCGAGGATAATTAAGTATCATGAGAATACCTCGATATTTTTCTAGCAGAAACAAGAAATTGACAAAATTTGACATCAACATAACTGTTATCGATAAGTCTTATTGTAGTCGATAAATAAATTTGTTAAATAAAAAAATTGCCGTAGCTTAGAGATAATTTACACGAATGCAAATCATGCTCAAAATAATAAATATCTTGTGACATCTTACACAAATCGAACTAGTCCCACGGTAAGCTCAATTAAGGCTTGTGATGTGTGGGTACCAGGCGACGATATATATAATAATAGACTTAAATACATAGACAGCCATGACCAAGGAACAAACATTTGTGATAAATAACTACGCAAAGAATGCCCTCGCCGGGATTCGAACCCGGAACCTCCAGCTTCGTAGGCAGGGTCACTACTGTCACTAGGTACCAACTAGGCTACGGAGGCTGACAAAAATGATACACAATTTTTTTCATATCTTCTATTTAGTATCCATTAAAATTACAAAGATTTATAAAATATACTCTAAAGCCATAGGAAATGATCAATATGAAATTTATGATATTTAGAACAAAGCCTAGATGGGCCCTGTATTTCTTGGTTACCTGTTTTTGCAGTCGGTTAAAAAAATAATTATCGTAATCATTTTTATCGAAATGATATTCACTTATTCGTCCATTTGTCGACAAGACTTAAATATGTATATGGTTTTGACAATGGTATGTCAAAACTGGTCTAAAATGGGACCCATAATGAAGCATCAGATTTCAAATAAAAAAAGTGTTACCTAAACCGGTCGAATTGAGAACGTCTACCTTTTTTGAAGTAGGTTGAAAAAGGTATATTTGTGATAATAACGTCGAAAACTATTGTCTGGCGGCGAAATTGAACCATCGTTATTTCAAAATAATAGATTAACCAAACTTCTCTAAATTCCTGAAATCACTCTATCAAATCACAAAGACGAATCTGTCTTTCATCATTAAAAATTAAATAATAAACTTCACGTAAAATATCTCCACAGCGATAGATCTAATATTTAACTTTACTAAAATACACGAAACAAAGATAAAACCGATTCATTATTAAAACTTTCGGTCTATTTAAAGGGTGCCACAAATTATCCAATTTCGGTTTTTGCGCATTCACTGGCATTGATAAGTCTCGCAGTCCCCTGGCTAATTGAGATGAATCTGTGGAGTCAAACCGTATTGTTTTCTAGATGAAAGAACAGCTGAAACCATTTTGAAGAAAGCTCGGGAATCTCGGCGCCATGTTGTGTTTTCAGGTTTTTATTTGAACACATTCTTGATCCTATTCTAGAAGGTTGTGATTTATTAGTTATCTTTCCATTGTAAATTAAAGTAGGAGTCTAAATCGCACACCGTTTTATAAAAATCAAAGATTTTGCGTGTATAATTACTACCCATGTTAGAATATATGTAATTAATTTTAAAGGTTGCGGTGGCAGAATGTATCACTTAAAGCCACTGAAAATGTTGAGTTCAAAAAAACCTCAAAAAGTATTTTAAAACGGGTTTTTGTTATGACCTCATTTTCTTTAGGTAAGTATATAGGATAAAGCTACATATTGTTCAGATTTGATAAAAAAATTTGGAGAACATAAATGTAATAAAACGGAAATATAATAAAATTTAAAACGGATTCCATCTGTGAATGTAAATAAATGTTGAAAGTTAGTATGTTTCAATAAAAATATCACCTAACCGGTATACCGGTAACTCCGGTAACTACGAGTGTGTACCAGCTTACAAAGAGATTCCCACAATAAAACGTGAAATTTCACATCGCCCGGAAGATTTATCACCCTCACTGGCTAAAAAGGAGTCCCGGTATTAGTGGTGACAAAATGGCCGCTTGTCAAGGGTCAGACCCTGTCACCGGCACATTGTTAGAGTTTGCGGGAGTAATTGTTTTATAAATATCTGACGGGCTTTGGTGTCGGGCTTCTTTTTGGGACTTCTTTGTGGTAAGACAGAGTGGTCGTATAGATAAAATCAGTGCGGGGTTGGGGGCGATGCAATGAAAGATCTACCCTCAAAGTTACTTTTGTCATAAAGAGGGTTACAAACAACCCAAAACCGTTTTCCTACCAGGCACTGACCAACCACAATAACGATAAAAATTCGGATGGCGACATATTTCGATAGCTTCGCATATTTTTTATTGGGTTGTAACATGTCGAGCAATCATCGACTTAAATACGTGAGTAACCCGGTGGTTGTCTACGATGTATTTAAGTATCTATATGTATCTATCTATTATACATGTCGTCGCTTGGTACCCACATCACACGTGGGACTACGTCCATTTGTGTTAGATGTCCCAAGACGACTATTTAATAATAAAAATACTTTGTACTGGCTGCATAGTTCGTTGGCTTTAGTAAGTATTTTGGTTTAATTAACCCGTCACTGGTCAAAGTCTTCAAACCATATTATTGAAATATATTATTTCCAAGCTTACCTATTTTAATAATTAATAATCAAGGACGCTTTGACATTTACACAAGCAATGTCATTATGTACTTCAATATACACAATTCCTTATATAAATAAATAATGAGTACCTACACCATGTAGCTTTCTAACAACGTGTAACATTTAAGTATACACCGTGGTGCTGGGTTATCTGACAAAATCATTGGTCCTCTGTTATCGGTCGATTTAAAACAAAATTACATAGCTAAGGGCCTTCATGAAAATCAACAAACGTAACATCATTTTTGTGTCATGCATGATGTTATCGATTGGGCCGCGATTTGGGCTCTACTTTTCACTTACGATCAGGTGGAGTGGAGCCACTTTGTTGTGAAAACATAAAAAAAATCGATATAGTTTATGTCGAGATTTTTGTTTCCGTTAATCCCTTAACACTGGTGTCTCTATCAACAAAAAAATTAGGGCCCCGTGCAAAAATGTTTAGTTACGTACAATATTTTTTTTAAATGTCTCTAGTATTATTTCGATTGCCGCTTGCAAGATGTGGCTCTATCAAAGCACCCCTCAACCTCCAGACAATATTTTCTCAGATAGTATGACCGGTGTATCACTACTATACTACGTATATCGAATATTTTGATACATTTTTTTTAAATATGTGCTGTGTCTAGGGTTTACATCGTAAACTTTTTTGTCACCCTCCGTAGCCTAGTTAGTAGTGACCCTGCCTACGAAGCTGGAGGTGCCGGGTTCGAATCCCGGCGAGTGCATTATTTGTGTATTTATTTATCACAAATATTTGTTCCTTTGTCATGGCTGTCTATGTATTTATGTATCTACAGGGTGCCCGCGAGGAAAGGGAAAAAATTCAACAGCGGATTTCTGACCCAATTTGAAGTTAAAAATGTCATATAAAGTTTTCAGGATTTAGTCTATTTTAAGAGAACATTAGATTTTTTCTTAAAATCATTTTAGACCGTTACGCTATGATAAACGCATTTTAGGAAACGATTTTGTCACCATGTTGTCTTAGTCTTGTCACACTTAATTGACAGAAATCAAATGAACAAAAATATTTTTAATTACCTAGCAAATTTAAAAAAACTTTAAAGTGCATTTTTTGCGATAGTTTGATTAATAAAATCCTTTTTTGTGTATTAAGGCATTCAAAACATCGAAAAACAAAACAAAAAAAAATTTTTTTTTGCAGATTTTAAGTACCAAAACTCATTTAACATTTTTTGCTTTTTTAGTCTCAGGAATATGCTGTTAGAATTTTCCCTTTCCTCGTGGGCACCTTGTATATGTATCTATCTATTATATATATCGTCGCCTGGTATCCACATCACAAGCCTTAATTGAGCTTACCGTGGGACTAGGTCGATATGTGTAAAGATGTCCAAAAAAAAATATTTATTATATTAAACTATAAAAATAGAGAACATTAAGGGTAACCTTAACTTTCTCTACAAAGCTGCAATGATAAAAAAATACACACATGAGAAATTTCCTTATAATTACACAGGAACACGATGGGTATTCGACAAATATTACATCGATACCAAAATTGTAGCAACAAATCCGGCTCAATAGTACTCCAATTATCCATAATTACGCCCAAGGTTTCAAAATCAATACTAAATTTAGTTAATAATTGATAAAGCTATATATACACCGTAACGAATTTCCGGACCATTATTCTTTTAGCTTCTAATTGTTTCCGAAACCGCGATTTTGTCCTTTATTTCGGAT